>BRDA01029089.1:0-20536 GCA_036984385.1 Crenuchus spilurus | reverse complement strand
TGGCAGAATACAGAAAGAGGCATCTTCGACCATTCCTCTTTGCACAACCTCTCTAAATCATCCAGAGTCCTGGGTCTTCTCCTATGCACTCTCCTCTTCAGCTCACCCCACAGGTTTTCTATTGGGTTGAGGTCTGGGGACTGAGATGGCCATGAGAGGAGCTTGATTTTGTGCCTTGTGAACCATTTTTGAGTAGATTTGGCCACATGTTTAAGGTCATTATCTTGCTGAAAGACCCAGTGATGACCCATCTTCAGCTTTCAGGCAGAGGCCACCAGATTCTGATTCAAAATGTCCAGATATTTCAAATAATTCATGATCCCATGTAACCTTACAAGGTTCCCAGGTCCTTTAGAGTAGAAACAGGCCCACAGCATCACCGATCCTCCCCCATACTTAACAGTGGGCATGAGGTGTTTTTCTGCATACTCATCCTTAGTGTTACGCTTACAGTGTTTGTTGCCAAAAAGCTCTATTTTGGTCTCATTTGACCAAAGCATGCGGTCCCAGTTAAAATTGCAGTACCACTTGGCAAACTCCACTTACACTTATGAGTATAACTCAGAAAAGGCTTTAACCATGCATGCCTCCCAAACAGTTTGTTGGCATGTAGATAGCGCCTGATGGTTGTTTGGGAGACCTCGTAACCCCAAGATGCTACCATTTGTTTCAGTTCTCTTACAGTGAGCTTTGGAGAACTTTTTACTTCTCTTACCATCCTTACTGTGCATGGTGGCAAGATACACTTGCGTCCCCTTCCAGGCTTGTTTGTCAGAGTTCCAGATGTTTTGAACATTTTGATGATTGCTCTGACTGTAGATAAGGGCATCTGCAGGTGAGTGGTTATTTTCTTGTAGCCACTGCCTGATTTATGAAGGTCAACACACTTACTTGAATAGTGTCTTCTCTTGTCTTTCCCATGTTTAAGAGTGAGTAAAAGAAAAAGATCTTTGTGTGATGCCATATTTATACCCCAGGGAAACAGGAAATTATTAATTACTAATTAAAGGTTCCTAGATACTTTGATCCACTTTATAAACTACAGTAGAAATGATAAAAATGGTTTAAATACATTTATTTTCAAGAAATTGTTAAGGGTGCCAATAATTGTGGAACAGGTAATTTCTTAGTCAGGATTTTTTTTTTATTTTTTCACTTAAGTTGAAGGTTGCTTTTTACTAAACTTTTTCAGAGTGAGATTATTCTTCTGCAATAATTTTTTTATTTATTTTAAGGCTTTTAACACATTTTAACTAAGGGTGCCAATAATTATGGAGGGCACTGTACATAGAACCCTAAGAGTGAACAAGATGCTAAATTGCAAATATTTATTTTAAAATCTGCAGATTTTAGACATTTTTAACTTAAAATATTGAAAATCACACTAAATTTTGGTCTCTAAATCAAAACTCCATTCAAATCTAAATCTGAGATATGAAGGCAAGGGCTATGATCTTATTTCCTCCTGTCTCAAACACATGGCAGGCATTACTGAGTGATTTTTGTCTCCAGTAAGTTAAAGGTCTCAGGCAGAAATGTTAAAGAAATATCAAACAGGAACACTGTCACAGCTGTCAAACCACTGAAGCCTACTGGTCACTGTGCACCTCTTAAGCATGCCTAATCAAAGGTGACACGACCAAGGAAACCACATCATATGCACACACATACATGAACACACCCTCTATAAAAAAAGAGGGGGGGACTGGTGAGGCTAATTACTTCCGAGCGTCTGATCCTGCCTGGGATAGGCGTGAGCTTCACCAAAGCCAGCATTCATCTCCAGACGACATGTTCTGGTGTAAAATTAACGATGTTCGAAGCCGCGTCCTGGCAGGAGTGAAAGTGCCGCTACAATTAGCCCTAACGCTGGGATAACAGTGCGCCAAATGGTGCCGTCAGCCCACCGTTTAATTGCCTTGGCACCACTGCCACATATAATCACCTGTCATTACTAACAGAGACTGCATCTGTTTACGCGTCTGTCCGAGGTGCCAAAACGTGCCAGTCTTAAGGAGGAGACGGCTTTTGCAAAGACCCAGACAGAGACCCAAACACAGAAGGTCATCCACTAAATCAGGCATCATACGTCGCTCAGTGGGAATAATACAGACAGCTTTCACTGAGAGAATACACAATTCACACTACATTTAAGCTGCAGACATACATTACAGTTCATTTATTTGACTGTAAATAGGCTAATTCTTTTTAAAAAGTAAGCTAGCTGCTTTAAAAGGCTGACTTTAATGTTGGGCTAATTATTATCCAAATAACTCATTAATAATAAGAAGCTTATTTGAAGTAAAAAGGCAGCTAAGCTTACTGGTTATAGTAAAATGTCAAATTGTTGTTATAGCATGTAGGTATCAACAATTAGGCCCATATAGAAATGACTAGGACTAAGCCTAAATACTCATTATAAACGATTAGCCCAATATTCACATGATCAGTGATTAGCCCAAAATTCTCATTGTGAATCACTAGGCCCATAGAGGACAGGCCCACAAACCAGGGATGGTATATACTGTAGGCATATATAATTTTTTGTATAACTGACTAAAAAAAAAAAAAAAAAAAAAAAAAAAAAAAAAACCTTTGTCAGCATGACAGACTCTAAAATTCTACCCCTATCTCCTACCCCTTCAACAAAAGAAAAGACAAAACAGCTATGTCAGCTTTGTTCCACCCCGCTCCTCTCCGTGACAGGCCAGCCGGCCAACATCACTGTTCCTGCCACTGGAATGCAGCACACACACCTCTCCTCTCATCCTAGTGCTCGCTAATTGACAGATTGAGGGATGGAAGAGGATGTACACACCTGACGAGCACGGACGCTCACACACCTGAGTGCCCGTCTCGGGCCGAGTGGAGAGGATGGGCATGGGCGCTGATGTATGACTGCGGATGGGTGGCACAGCTGTTGGCAGAGAGGGGCACCAGAGGAGAGCATTCTGGCCCCGCACTGCTGATCACAGGAAATAAGGTATATGTGCGTGTGTGTGTGTGTGTGTGTGTGTGTGTGTGTGTGTGTGTGTGTGTGTGTGTGTGTGTGTGTTATAATGTAATGTGATGTAGCCAACATCAATAGCTGAGTTTACATGGTGCCTAATATCCCAGCTATAATCAGTCTAAGAGGCCAAACCAATTGAAGTGGAACCTCAGTTATTGTTTGCTCGTGCAATTTGGTTATCTAAGACTTTTTTCACAAAAATTTTGTCCCAGTTATTGTTCCTCAGCCCGGTTTTTGTCGGCGTGCCCATGTGACTAGCTGCTAATTTAATGAAAACAAAGCATCCACCCATGCATTCACCGTTCATTCTGGCTTTGTTTCTTGTTATTTCTCATCGATAACACTCAAAACAAACTGATTTACATTATTTCTTATATGAAATATTGCTTCAGTTATTGTTCTTTTCGGTTATCATCAGACACTTCAGAACAGATTAATGATCAAAACCGAGGTTCCACTGTATGTTTCAATCAACCATGTCCAAATAAAAAGGCCCAAACCAGAGGAGTCATTTAAACTGCTTCATGACTCTATCAACAACAACAAAAAAAATGTACCATGTAAATGATTAACTCAATTATTACGTAACTGTCATCATTTATTCATCTTGATATAAATACAACTTTAATGAAAAAATGACTGATGCTGGTTCAGACCAAAGCATTAAACATACTTAAAAACTTCAGGATAACTCAGAAGACAAAAGTAAGTCCCAGTACTACTAAAGTGGATCCAGCCTCACAATCTTCCTTTTGTACAGGAAGTGAGGATAACTACCATCAGTCAGGACTATTATAAACCTGTGGGCAGTTGCGGGGTAGCAGTTAAGGAAACAGCCAATTAAATTCCTTGAATAAACCGGACACGACTGAATTGCCATTAAGCAAGACACCTAACCTCAACTGCCCCCCTGGGCAATGTGGATAGGGCTGCCCAACACTGCAGGCAAGTGTGCCCGTAAAGTTACCCCAAAAAAAGACACTGCTGTTTGCTTCATTAGCTTTGTATCTCCAGTGCTTGATGCATGTGATGCAAACTGAGTACACACTTCTGTACCTATATTAGCATCATCGCTAAGAACCTAAGCTTTAATATTAATCACTGACCCGACTGGAGATATATTTAGTTACAGATGCCCCCAAAGTAATGACTTGTACTGCGTTATCTATGCACAGGTTAAATCTCACGCAACATTGTTCCATTGTTCTGAAGTGTGATTTGTCCCAAACTGACTACTAATGTGCAGAGTCATAATGATTACACACATTATATACACACACACACACACACACATACACACAATCTAATAAAAGCCAGAGCTTGACCACAGAGCATGCTTTAAGTAAATTAATAGAAGAGGACAGCCTGAAGATTGCCTCTATGGCTTTCTGCCCAGCACCCTAGTAACGGCTGGTGTGTGTGTATGTGTGCGGGTGTAAGTGTGTTGCCGTGACAGAGAGCGGTCCTGGGATGTGACAGGCCCCCCCTGGCCCTGGCAGCCCCCCAGCTTTGACCCCTCGCCCAGCGTTACTCCTCCACAATGCGGCCGCTGACAGGAGCAGCTGTGGCGCGCGGCTGAGATTGATGAAATTTTCATAACTGTTTCCCCCGAGTTCTCCTTCACCTTCAGGATAATTTATGACCCACTCGACAGCCTTGAAGAGACAATATGCTTGCCTTGAAATTAACTGTAACAGTCTTGTAGGTTGTAATTAACAGCAGTTCATGGAGCGAAGGAGGCAACCGTAGCACCAACTGGATCCGCATGAATAATTGATGGTGTTTCCAGGGGAAATTAAGAGCTCCTAATGTTATTGTTTCCACACACATGTCCACTCCTGTTAAAGTCAAGCCTGTGCACTCTAAATGATAACAATCAGTCTCTGGTCCCAGGGTAGCGCATATCTGGTTATGACAAAGAGGCCTGTGGTGCTGCCCTTTGATTTCGCATGTCATATGAGAGACTTGCTAAAGAGAGAGAGTCCTTACGGTGAAACACAGGAAAACAAATTTCATAATCTGCTGCAGTGACTGTAGGAAAAAACAGGCAGTGATAGAGCAGGCAAACAGCACAACAGTGAAAGAAGAGATCAACAGAAAAGTGAATGTATAGCCCACATGAAGGAAAGCAAAAGCACCAGATGGGCATCTCCTCCCAGTTCATTTATCAAACTCGACTCGAGCAGGCCTTACCCTGGTTTTGCTCTACTTTCCTGCCCCCCTGCATAGCCTAAACCCCCTCATCGTTTAGTTCAAATGGCTATTATCATGTAATAGCCTCTCTTAAATAAGCCGACATCGGTCTGAAACGATTACAACAAAACCCCCACAGCCTGCTCCTGTAGTCCACTCACTCGTACTGACAACGCCCATCTTTAACCGGCCTATTCACGCCGTATCACTGGCGGGCAGGTCAGAGTAGGGTCACTTCCTGGGTGGGTGTGAAGGTGTCAGCTAGGGTCAGAGGTCAAAGGTTACATGCAGTGGTCCTCTTGGTTCAAGTGAGTGTAGTGAAAGGTCCTGTCATCAGATTAAACAATAGAGACAGAGATGAAATCAGCCGGCTTGAGCACTATATAAACTACTACACATATGCAACAGATAGTGTGTTATCACCGTCACAGGAAGATGTAACAGTGCACTGATGTTATGCAGCCTTCACATAAAGAGGGTCACACTGCTCTCTAACCTATACCAGGTCTAAAGGTCAACTGACTCTTAAAGGATTAGGGTCCATCATAATTCCTAACTACATTTTGGTCATACTCTGGTTTCCAGGACTTAGAAGTGAGAGCTTAAAGAGTAACCCGACTCTCCTCAAGCCTCAATTTGTCTCTCAAAGGAGTGTTGTGAATACAAACACATATTGTTGTCATAAATGTATTGGTCAGTGATTCCTTCACTGGTCTAACTTAACCTCGAAACAAGCCGCAGTCCTCAGTGCTTATGATAATCACTTGTTGAGAGATCGCACTCCACTCAAAAACATTCCAGCCTAAGAAGAAGAGACTAGATTTGTCTTATCTGAAGTCTTTGTGTTAACTGAAGTTTCTTTAGGTGCTGTGTTTATGGACAGCTGACAAGTCTTGTCCTCGGATTGAGACAAGAGACCTCCAAATGACTCTGCGTGTTGGGGTCAATGAATGGGCATTTAAATGAAGCTTCACCACTGATTCTAGATACTCGTCTTTAATCAGTAAAAACAACAAAATACTTATTCAATTCTCTTTCCCTAACTTTTCCGCATCTTTTAATCTAACATCCACTATAACCCTACCAACCTTTAAACTCCATGTAATCTTTTTTTTGCTCTAATGGTAATGAGACCGTGTGCTTACTTGCTTTCAGAATTATTTATCTGACTATAAAGTTGGTGAAGTCAAAAGAGAAAAAACAATGTGATGAGCCTGTCAGTAATATGGTACATACAGTACCAGTTTGGACACACCACCTCATTCAATGCTTTTATTTGTTCTACATTGTAAATTAACACTGAAGTCATCCAGACTATGAGTGAACACATAAGGAATCATGTAGTAAACTTAAAAGTGTTAAACAAACAAAACATGTTTTAGATTTTAGATTCTTCAAAGTAGACACACAAACTGATGTCTCAAACATATTAAGAGGCCAGAAATGCAAGTCATGAACTCTTGACAAGACACAGCTGTTAACTGAAAGCCATTCCAGGTGACTACCTCATAAAGCTGACTGAGAAAATGACAAGAAAGCTGCCATCTAAGCAAGAGGTGCCTACTGTGAAGAATGCAAAATATAAACATATTCTGGTTTGTTTAACACTTGTTTGTTTACTAAATAATTACATGTGTTTATTCATAGTCTGGATGACTTTAGTATTAATCTACAATACAGAACATTTTTACATCATGAAAAACCACTGAATGTGTCCAAACGTTTGATTGGCACTGTATATAAATAAGAGTCAGACATATCTGTGTTTTAGAGAACTTTTTCACTGCACACAGCACGGTATATTTCACTAGCTGTGAACTAATCGCCAATAAAACTTTCAAGAACTTGAACAAAAGCATGAAGGGGGAAAAAAACCTTTTCTTCCCAAACTGCACCCACTTCCTGATCGCCTCTCACAGGTTTGAGCTGAGAGTTCTTTGGCTACATCAAGAAAAAGGAACCTCCTCTGTTGCTGGACTCTTTCAAAAGAGTAACATCACTTACATCTGTGTCAAAGTGTGCCTGACAAATACAAAGTGCTATATGAGGTGTAAAACATTTGAAAACATGCGTCTGAATGCTGGAGGATATGGGAACAAAAGTGACTCTCTGTGGAAAAGGACCAACATATTGGGCCAATAAAAGACTGTGCCTGCCTCCTATTTGGAATGCCAGTGATGTCTGTGCTTTCCTTTGTATGAATCTGTAGCCCTCCACTGAACCAACTGTTGCACTCCCGCTTTGCCATATGCTGTCTATAGAAGAAGTGAGGCAGAATGAGCTGGGTTTGTGTTCCTCAATGGTTATAAAAAGAGGAAATCTGTTTCAGCTCAGTTCAAACAGGCCCTAGGGAAGTCCTGTGAAAAAAAATATTTTAACAACCCTGTCCATCTCAAGAATTACAACACTGTTTGCCACAGATACCACCATGGATTCATTTAGAATAGCTGCACATCTATATCCAACATTACCTCTCTACAAAGACATTTTCACCATCAACCAATAATTCTCACTATCCATAAAGCAAACAAGTAATCCAATAAACTGCAATGAAAGAACATCAACCTCAAAGCAAACCCAAACTCCAGCTGGGCCTGTAGTTCTGAATCTAGAGGAGGCTTCAGTGTTGGCCTGTCATGATCAGGCTGTGCAGTTGTATTGTGTTTGGATGTGTCACCAGAGAGGTCATCCAGCAGACACACAGGTCAGGAGAGCTGAATATCACTCGCTCCTCCTGCTGTTCCTTTCAGCTGTCATGGGAATGAATCACAGTTTTGGGCACAGTTGTGCTTGGAGGTCTACAGACGGCCTCATATTGAGCTAATGGTAGCTCGCTGGAGCTCCACTGTCCGTGAAAGCTGTATGATGAAGCCTCATAGCACATTTCAGAGAGTCCTCGGTTATCTTCTCTTTTTTCTCTCGTTTCTTAAAAGTAAAGATGCACTGAAAATCGTTTTGCCGAAATCGAAACTGAACGAAATGAAACATCTGGCCAAACCTGGTTCTTCATTTCTATAAATGATTATAAAATTAGTAACTAAATTATTTCCCAAAATAAGTCTTTTAGTTAGTCAGGAATGAATGTCTGTATTTTACTAAGTTGGTTTGACATCATTAGGTTTAATAACATGAGTTTAATTGATTATTCTTTTATATCTGTATATAAAACAAAGACAATAATATATGAATATGTATGAAGATGCATGTGTGTTACATTATTACTAATATTTAATAAAATGATGAAAATGTCTAAAATGAATGATGTAAGACAGGATGTTTTGTGTGTTTAATGTGAGTGTCATTGGCTACAGACACTGAAACACTTCACACTTCTTCTGTTAATTGTGAGACAGTCCCTAACACTGCAGCCGCCAGAACACAAACACAAAGCTAAGCGGCTGTATTCTGACTTCATTATAACAAGGGCAGTTTAGTAAAGGTTATGTTTGTAGTTTGTTGTCTTCTTCCGTTTCAGCACCAAACTGTAACACCAAAATTGTTTTTCTGGTCACCAAATATTAAGTGCATCCCTGTTTAAACAGTCATCTTTAAGTGTCATCCAGTCCTTGAATATTGTGAGTTCTTGGTTGATTAGATAACACTGCTGTTGCTATTGTATTTGCTACTCTTTTCATTCTACATAATGTTTATCTGAGGCTAAAACCCTGGCAGCGAATGCTATGTCTGTTAGCATAATTGGGTGAGGTAATGTGGTATGAAACTCCATGCAGCGGCTCTCCTTACAAAGAGCTGGTGAAAAGCATGTTGACCACATCACTTTTCAAAAGCCGTAGCTCATCTGTCGTCACTAAAGGGACAGCAGTCTTGACCCTCAATAGAACAAGACAAAAATGCGGTCACCACTGAAGTGTTTCATCATGTTTCTAGGCCATTTGGAACCATATGAGCTCATGTTGCACAGATGTCTGCTCTAGTTGTCAAGAAACAAATAAATAATTATTTGCAGAGAAGATCAAAGGCATCAATGCAAACTGACCCTTCACAAGTCTCATCAATGCAGCTACTGCTTAGATTTGCAGATGGGCGAGAGCCTACTGACTAAGATTCAGGCTGTCTTGTATTTTGATTTTGTTCCAGTTTGCTCATGGTGATATGAGCACAAAATCTGAGAAACATTCTTGGTAAGAATAGAAACAAAAAAGCTCCAGGATCACTTCTTTTAGTGTTTTGTCAAGATTCCTTCAGCTTCTAAACTTATAAACATTCTCACAAAAAGACAAAGATCATGTTTCTGACTTAGATAGTATACAAGCTTAAAAAAGGAGGATAAGTATGCAAACGTTAGCTCATTTATTTCTAAAAAAGCACATAAGCAGCAGATCATGTTTTCTATCTTAAAACTTGAGCCTGACGACTAAAATAACTTCAGATACTTTCTGTACATAAATGTAAATATTAATGTGGTCTAAACAGCAAAAATAGCCTTACCATGTGTATAAAGTGGCCTGAACTGGGAACAAACAAGTTTTAATATGCAAAAATAACTTTTTCATTAAAAACACATGAATTTCACAAGATGAGCCATCACAAATGTCCAATAAAAGTACAACAATATCATAAAAATTAAGGTGAATAGACTAGTGAGTTCAGTAAGAAGAATTAAACTAAAACTGCAGTATCTTAGAAGATGCAGAATGAAAATCGGAGCATATTTCATGTAATCTTTCATTTACAATCTCTCTCCGGGGCAGGAATTGTCTATCACATTAGTGTCCAAGTCTTTATTCAGGTGACACTTCTCAGAGCAGCGTGATTTGATACTTCTGGCACTTGTGAAAAGAAGCCCAAAAACGACCCTTGGGAAATCATTTGCATATTAAGATACAGTATGAAGGCAAAATGATGCAATCAGTTACCAGTCAGAGTGCAATGTATACAATGAAGCTATACAATTAATAAATTCAAGCATGTAGAAGAACAATACTTCAATTAAGCAACGTTTTCTCTGCAATATTCCGGAGACGGCTCAAAATGTGGATTATAATTCGGCGCAGTCATTGAGAATCACTCCCGAGCATTTGAGAAGGGATATTACTTTGTTTACATCAGCTTTCTAACACAAGATTTCCAGTTTAGGTTCTTCAGCTTACTGATTATTGGTTTTCCAGCCTTGCTCTATTTATGATTTAAACAAACAGCAGCTCTATAGTGAACAAGGGACAAGGTCACCGCTTTTTTGTTATAAAATCTTTTTAAAGTCTTTTCAGTTTATGAGACTTTTAACAGTCATTCACTGGCACAACCCTGTCTTCCATGTTTGTAGAAAAGGAGACCTCAGTTGTAGCCTACAGATATACACCAAAATATCTGACCTTACTAACTTTTGTTAACCCTTTAACATTCTGCTCAACCATTTGGTAGAGCACATTTGCGTCACTATATCTTCTTGAAGAAGGTGTTGAACTTTATAAAATGTGATTACGCCATCTCTACCAATCGGTAGAGGTATGCTAGGCTAAAAAACATCCACTAGAGGTCAGAAATATAACATTTTCTTGTCTGAATGCAAACCAGCAGTTTCATAGCCAAACCACAACAAACTGGATGAAATGCTGAAAAACCATCAAACCACACAGATGAGCTTTGGATGTTTTTATTATTGCTCCCAATAATTAAATGTAATTAACTAAACTGCTTCTTTCTTTGTGAGAATGTTAAAACAATAAGGATGACCGTTTGGTAGTGAAAACAGGTAATGTTTTGCAATATATATATATATATAAAAAAAAAAAATACCTGCACTTCAATATTTGATGAGTATGAAAACATCTTTAGCTTCTTCTCTCATGGGCTGCTTTAGTCTCTCACCATAAGTGATGCATTTGGATAACCTACACAGGACAATCATAAAACAAAAGCACACAACCTTAATGCAAAAGACAGGCCTAATACAATTAAACTGCCACATCACAACACAAAAGCCAGCGAAGCCCAGTCAGCGCTGAAACAAGAGATCAGTCATACCACTCTGGAGAGTCTTCAGTCAATTATAAATAGCCTTATTACGGCTGACAACTCAAATTGTTTATCCTTGTCTCTCTGCACACAGCAATTACAGAGAATATCATCAGATGAGCTTGTTTGTATTTATGACATGCCAATCATGTGGCAATGTTAGTTTGACGTACTGTACGTCAACATCTCCGTGGGAGAACTGTCAGAAGTGTCAGTTTGACGGGCGAGGCTTGTGCAGCGAGCATGCGCCTGGGCCCGCTGATAAATGCCTACTCCGTGCACTGAGTAGCCCGAGCACAACTCCAGCCTGCAGGATGTCGACTTGCTAATGGAACGTCAGATCGAGAAACACATTCACTCTCAATTAGCGCCAGAAGCTGTCAGAGAAGATGGCTGGGACAAATGCCCAAAGACACAAAATAAGCTGAGCAGAAACTTTATTCAGTTTGAGATACACAGCTTGAGCAGTCTCGCTAATGTCATCAGCTTATTTCTCATACGTTTGTGATTAAAATGATTTCCACTACATTTATTATGATGGAGTAAAGATTGCTTTAGAAAAAAATGTACGTATGTACTTTGCCAATGTCTTGTACACATTATTTAAAAGCATTTATCTGATGATAAAAACAGCATATCATTTGAAGAATGCAAATAAATAAAAGCAGAAAAAATGGTAAGAAATAATTAAGATGCTGAGAGGTAGACTGGTAGAGGAAGAAGGTTCCCATTAAACGTATCAGCAGCACGTGATTTATCATAAGGAAATACTGAATTACAAAACCAGGTATTGTGTGATATTTACAGATAATACTGAACTGTCATGAGGAGAGGATAAAAGCTTAAACCAATAATAATAATAATAATAATAATAGTATAGTTTAGTAAAATTAATAATGCACCTTACTCAAACCAAAGACTGCTTCACAGACGAGGAAAAGAAAAACATTAAAATAATAATAAAATCATAGGACAGAAGAATGAAAGTGAAGAGAGAATGGAGGAAGAGGAGGAGGAGGATAGAGTGGAGCAGTCTTTGAGCTACTGTGGTAAGATGTCCCATAGTTTGGGGGCCATGACACTGAATTATCGGCCCTCCCACAGTGACCAGTCTGAACTTGAAGACAATCAGAAGACCAGAATTACAGGACCTGTAATTGTAAGTGTGGGACCATAGAGAGATGGTCTAAACCAACATATTTACATTCAGAATATCAGGACTGTATAAATGTTAGTAACATTAGTATTTTTCTGAGTAAATAATGTCTGTTTTATATCTCATTTTCTGAGGCGCACAACACAGTTTATGTTATTCTATATTAATCACTATCCGAAATAGATGGATGGACACTTAAAGAAAAGCGCCAGTACACTGAGAAGTTAAGAGATAAATTGCTTCTGCAGGACAGTCCATTCAGATCAATAGCAGCTCTTTGTGATGAGGATTACTGTGAACAGACTGCTCACTTCCATGACCGCAGTAAATTCCTGTTCAACAGTTTTAAAAGTGAACAAGTAAAACAGACCCCCGACCAGGTTAGCCTTGATGGAGTGCGTGGCTGTTGTAACATTCTCTCAGTAGAGGTAAATGTCATAAAAGCAGGAGAGCAGTAGAGAGACAGGACGAGACCTCACAGCACTAAGGCAGCCATAAATAATGGATATACTGACTCTCTGCCCTCAAGGGCAACAGGAAACAAAAGGCCTAATCAATCATTCCGACAGATTTGAAAAGATGGCCCAGGTTGCCATAACCAAGCAAAACAATAAAGATACTGATTAACACCACAATATGGTGTCTGCTTCCAATCAACTTCTGTTTTCACATCATTTTGGATAGACAAAATAATATTTGTGTCTGACACTAGTGATGCTGTTTTACTAGCACTACTACTTAACAACTGTTTGGTAATACAGTCACATAAATGTGCGTTAATGCTGTAATTACTAGCATTAAAGTTTAAAATCTATCGTACACATAAATAAATGCTTATTTAAACACAATACCTAGTGTATTAAGTACAATAACTAGAATATACTCAAAGGCCACTAAAAGGGTAAAGTAGGAATTGTAAATTGGAGCCAAAGAGTGATGTGAGCTGCTTTGCCCAGCACTCAGACTCTTTCTCATCAGGTGGACAGAACTGCAGTCTGTTCTGTCCTCTCTTCTGACAGAGGTTAAAGAGCAGAAGTCAGGATCTGCTTTAGAAAACCTTATGAAAGTAATGTTTTTTTATTGACATGACCATGGCAGTAATATTTACAGGTGGCTTGCTGTGAATGAAATCTTAGATCACACAGCTTTAACGCTGAGGAATCTCAGTGAAATTCAATAAGGAACTGCTGAAAATATGGGCATGCTGAAATGACATAAAAAGTGATGTTAAAACGGCAACACCATAAAAGCTACATACCAGCAAGAGCAGGAGTGAAAGAGGTACAATCCAGGTATAAAGTAAAAGAATGAAAAGGGAAAAATGCTCTAATCCAGAGCAGGTTTCTTCTTAAATCAATCTGTTTCTCATAGAAGGAAACAAATAAAATACAATATTTATAGTGGTTCTTTCTTACAAAAATGAGGGTACCACCCTAGTGACAAGAGAGGTGCTGTCTCCAGGACCTTTCCTCTCACTGTGGTGGTATGTCATGGATATGTCTTCAGTACTTTCGTTAGGGTACACAATTGTAGCAGATTCTGCAGCACTTTGTTAATAATTGCTAATTGGTTATTTAAAAAAAAAACATAGAGTAAAAAAGTAATAGAAATCTGTCACTTCATTCAGTTTTTGCTTCATTAGCCTCTAAGCTGTAATGTAAATTTCAGATGCTGATATTTGAGTTCTATGCTTAACTCCTTTCCACATGCCCCCTAGTAGACAGAACATCAGGCAAATTGATTTTTTTAAATTCATGTACACTAATAAATATTTTCCCTGGTGACACTCTAAAAATTGTGAGGACACCACTCACTGTGTGCAGCGGTGTGCATGTGATCATTTAGCGAGAGGAGAGGGGTTACAGCTGTACAGACCTCCTCACAACGGCGATCAAGCTGAGACTAAACTCACAGCTCAACTTCAACTCTGATGTTAAACAATCAACTACAACTGTCACCATTAAACACTTACAGTCTAAACACAATAAATATGTTTTAATCAGGTTAACCAGCTGCTCTAGATGAAGAATGTACGTGCTCAGGTTTGAGAACTTCCCCATCAACATTTAATCTATCAATGTTATAAAAAAAAGAGAGGGATTCTCAAAATGACCCCCAGAATTAGGCATAAATGGCATTTATGGGCACTGTCTGAAGGAGTTAAGGAGAAGGAGGTAAGGAAAAAATTGAGTTTTCACTACACACCATTTAAAGTTCTGTCAAAGCCATAAGTAAAGAACATGAGTATATAATGGCACACAGACTGCAGAAAGAGACCGAGCATTATACCATTACTCATGTCACCTGGATGTGGCCAACAGCCTTCCACACCAGTATACACACAGCTGGGCAAGCTTGCACACTTCTGCTGTGCTACTTCACACACATCTACTGTGTGCATACTGGAGTTAAAAAGAAAACTTGTGGTATGCATGTCAAATCCATCAGATCACTCCGAAATTCCAGAACAGACGATATCTTTCCAGATGGGCTCAGCAAAATCGCGAGAACAATAGACAATCTGTGTGAGTACAAAAGAAAAATCATTTATTGGAACACAATTGTGAGTTATTTTTAATGGATGAATAATTAATTAGATTAAATATGAATATGAATGAATGCAACACCATTCTATTAACATATTTCGGGGGGCATTTTAAGAGGCATTTGTAGCAGATATGCTTTTTAATCCCTTTTACGTTATCTTCTTTACTTCAGATTAAGTGAGATAACATGTCTGCAAAAAAAACAGCTATTCACTGTGTTGAGTCTCTTATAGTTGCACACGGAGAACAGACCTGAAGTGGAGCAAATCTTTTGTTCTCTCTGTTTATTCAAGCAAGATAGCGTGTAAAATCACATTTCTTGTTGTCTTCCCTTTTGTCAACAAGAAATCAGGTTATACATAAAGAAATGTTAAATTAGCATGCTTAGCGTTCTTTATGACAGAATTAACTGTTTGGATATGTGTAATGACTGTAGACTCTGTGTGTGTGTGTGTGTGTGTGTGATGGAGAGAGAGAGAGAGCGAGCAAAAGAGAGAAAGATGACATGCTCAAGAGACATCGAGAGAAAAATTTCCCCATTTAAGCTGCAAGCCAGAGGCCCTCCATCATACAGAGCAGCAGACGGGAGTAGATTTAGAGTGTCTTTGGCAGTTTGAAGACAGATCACAGTATTTACTTAGTAAACTCCTCATATGCACTACCTGCCTGACACCCGCCCCAGAAACAACCTGATCACATAAAACTGACAGAGCAGACAAACACAGCGACAAGCAGCAGGGCTAAAGCTACAGCACCTTCGGCAATCCCAGCGCCACCATCAAACCTGACTGAGCTCTGCTAGAAATGTGAAGGAAGTGCTACTGTGCTCCAGGAATGTGAAGACACGAAGAGAGAGTGAGATGTGAGGCATAGGGAATGAGACTTCTCCTTGACACCGCAAGCAGACGTAGAGTCCTTAATAAGATTGTAGGAGCAGTACGGGGCAAAATATGGCCCGTCCTGGCCATGGTCTCATTAGGTTTAGGTTTTCTAAATGTTAGGAGTTACATTAATTGAATGTTTGAATAACAGCACTTAATTAATGTTCCCCATGTTTTAATAAAACGTTCCATTTTTGTTGTTTTGGAGAGAAATGTGCTGGTAAAGCTCTGACACAGGAAATGCTATGTGAATCATTTTTGAAAATGGGATACTGGCATAACCTTACTAGTGTAATTATATTTATTGTCAGTTTTAATTACACTTTGCAATAAATATTGATGTTATCAGAACAAAATCTGCCCTCTAGTGCAAAGCTACAGTACCAGTCAAAAGGATACACCTTCTTCTTATTTCTTATATTGTAAATGAATACTGAAGTCATCCAGACTATGAAGGAACACATAAGGAATCATGTAGTAAACTTAAAAGTGTTAAACAAACCAAAATATGTTTTAAATTTGAGATTCTTCAAAGTAAACACACAACTGATGTCTCAAACACATTAAGAGGCAAGAAATGCAAGTCATGAACTTTTGACAAGACACAGCTGTTAACTGAAAGCCATTCCAGGTGACTACCTCATAAAGCTGACTGAGAAAATGCCAAGAAAGCTGCATCTAAACAAGAGGTGCCTACTTTGAAGAATGTAAATATAAACATATTCTGGTTTGTTTAACACTTGTTTGTTTACTAAATAATTACAGATGTATTTCTTCAGTTTCTAAAGTTTGGATGACTTTAGTATTAATCTACAATGCAGATCATTTTTAAATCATGTAAAGCCACTTTATCTGATATATATGAAACAATTTTGTCAAATGGACTTTATCAGTACTGCTCAGAAGTACTGGTCTGAATAACAATCACTTGATTAAAAGTTGTCTCTGTACATGCGGACACACAGTAGACATTCTCTTAATTTTCATTATATTCAAATTAAAAATGTCAATGTAAAAGTTGATGTATAGAGGCATCCTAAACAAAATAGGCAAGTCTACAATCAACTGCTATAAAGCTGAAGGACAAAGCTAGCTAGAAAAAAAGCTATGAACACTTAATAAAGTGAGCAAAACTGATTTAAAAAAGAGCAAAGGTTCAAGGTGTGTGCTTGTACAGGAACAGCAGTGCTCCATTCACTGAAACACAGGCCTAGTAACTTTCCATGCACTTCTTTAACTTTCCGCAAGGTCGCTAGACCATTAAACACTACTCAAGGAATACGCCTGCTGCTTTCAATGAATCACTAACACTGTAGAACGGTCTGTCTTACCAATAACATCTAATGTCTAATCCAAGGAGCAACAGACTCCTAAATTTATTCAGCTTATTCTCCCCAGGTGTGAAAAGGAATACTCATTCACCCAGGTAAACATCACGGCCACTATAACAAACCTAACCATCGGTCATTCATTCACAGAACGACAGACACATCTGCATGTATACAATTCAAGAAAAGGAATAGATTCAAGTTAAAAAAGGTAAATTATTGGGATCAGTTTTGCTTTGCGGACTTGAAGAGAAACAGGACTGACTGGACAAATGTAATCTTTATTCTCTTTTTTAACAGAAACATCAGTAAGCAGGTCCATTTGCTTTCATGTTTTAAACTGTCCTACTTGTAAAAGAAGCTACAAAAATTATCTAAATGAACTAAGCTCATTAATTACACTCACTAGCCATACTTTATTGCTGTGTCTGATACTCTCGTACTAGCACATCACACTCAAACACACCACCACCACACCAACGTCACTGCAGTGCTGAGAATTATTCACATGCCAGCTCTGTTGGGGGTCCTGACCATTGAAGAACATTGAAAGGAGGCTAACAAAGAAAAACAGATAGACTACAGTCTGTAATTGTACACCTATATGAGCTGTGAAGCTAAAATGGGCAATGAAGGCAGATTACAGGGTATGTGCACCTAATCAAGTGTGTATTTCACATTTATGTTTTTGTGCCGTCACACAAAACAGGAACTAATACAAAAAAAATCAAGAATAACATCAAGTATAGAGAGCCAGTGTCACAATGTCAGATTACAATATAGAGCTTAGTTCATTGTCGTATTAATGTATTATCTATCTTTTCACTGTTGCATTCATGCCATACTACCCACTCCAGCTACTAAGTCATAAAATACAGGATTTTAATATCTCGTCACTTGAACCGAAGCTTCCAGTATAACACACCATATAGCAGCTTCCCTTCATTATGCTCACATTCCTTTGACCTCTCATTTCCTACACAGCAATCCCCAGAGATAACAGGCACGTCACAGCACAGACGCAGCACAACACAGCGGCTCTTAACCGAGCGCTCCACTAAAAGCACAACACTTTCTAGGAGTAAAGCTTCTATGGCAAAAACAGCCTTCATGACGAGCCACCAGCTCTGCCCCATTACATCCACGTTCAAATATTTACTAATGCTAATCTCCTGGCAAAAATACAATGAATTCCCATCGCACACAGAGAAATCTCTGCCACACCGAGCACTGAAAGAGTAAATCTCAGGTTAACCGACTCAGGTGGAGCTAGAAAATGATTGCCAGTAGCTACAGCGCTGGAGAGACAATGGGCAGGTAATTTGAATGTGGATGGGGCAGAGTTCATCTCTCTCTGTAGAGCTGTGTCAGGAGGACAGATGATTAATATGAAGATTGATCTGTCTGCCTCTCTATTTGCCCTGTATCTACAGTATAGTGAAGCTGAGAACATTCATTTCGCTGGAGTCCTGTGGAGAGAACACAGGCCAGGCTCGTTGTCTAAAAACAGCCCGTATACCAGAATTTTCCTTGTTTGTTTTTTAATAAAAGTGTCTGATGTTACTTCGCTAAAGTTTTAAGATGTACTGTTCACACTCCACAGTCTGGATGGTCCATATGTGGAAATGGAAAAGGGTCAGGATTGAATTCATCAGTTTTTGTGAGGTTACAAAGACGTAGCACAGAGTCAAATACCTGTCTTAAAGGCAAAATGTAGGATATGGGCTCTTTAACAGAGTCCTCTCTCTCTCTCTCAGAGATGCAACCGCTCCATTCTAATACACGAATGATGAGTGATGATCCATCAAAAGCATGAAAAAGATCTACACCTCACTCGATACCTCACAATTAAAAACTATAACACTCAATTCCAAAGCCAAATGTGCTTAAATGTTGTTCGGTGTAGCAAACCGTTGACTATTGATTCTCTAACTCTTTGCAAATCAGGGTCTGGGAGGTGTGAAGGAAAACTTAGTGGGTGTTGAAGAGTTTGTCAGAACAGAACGTCCTGAATGAGTGTGTGCGGGTGAGGAGTGTATGAGTAATGATTCAGAGTGAGAAAAGCATTGATTAAGAGCCAGCGCTTCTCAGTTTTTAACTCGGCAGTCAATGACTTAGCAGTCCGACATTATGGAGTGTAAGTGCAGTCAGGAAGATGCTAATGCTTTTAAGAGCCTCTCAATAAGTGTATTTTTATGTCTGCTGGAATCAATATCCTTAAACACGGCTGTCCTGGTGTATCACGGGCAAAGTGAAGGTCATAAAAAAAAGTCTTCAAATTGAGTGTGCACAAGCAAGCAAAAACACACACACACACACACACACACACACACCTCACTGCAAAATAAATAAATATTCTACAAGGAACCGCATCAGTCAATCTTTTACCCAGCACCGGTACAGTAGCTTGAAAACTGTGAAACTTTAACAGTGAGCATGTAATTTTGGAAGTGACATGCCACGCATACATTAAAGTGCTGTTAATACAGAGCCAAGCAAAACGCAAGGTCAGAAGCCCACGACCCGAGAGCCAGTTACTTAACCTCAGGAATGTCATAGCTGTCACGCAGAACGACGGTTTGAAAATAAAGGCCAGGCAAAGCTAAAAGCCCTCAGTAGTGATCTATTTAGCTAATTATTATGGTAAATCAGGGCAGGTAACAGGGTTGACACACAGGGGAGGAGAGCTGACTGGGCAAGAGGTTAAGAGATTACACAGTGCCCTATGAGGGAAAATCTCTCGCTCTAACACCTCATGCCCACTGAGTCGTAGACAGAGGGACACAGTCAAGACCACAGTGTGTGAACAGTGATGCTCACATGCCACCTAGTGGCTTCTCACATTGTCTCCTTCTCTGCTATTGAGGATCCTTTTCTCTGCTATTGAGGATCCTTTTCTCCTTTCCTTTACTGATGTTTTCTTAATTCAGTGGCTGTTTCTTCCTTCAGTTCTTCAACTCCCCTATTTACAGAACATTTACATATTTCTTCTTTAATCATTACACACTGCCTCAAATTATTCCAGGATGTTAATCTCAGAAATACTGGATTATGTGGTTTCTATCATTTACACAAAATGGACAAAAGCAAATACAAATAGCAGCAGCAAGTCCTCACTTTAGCCCATTTTAATAAATAAATGAGCATTTAACAGGTTGCAAAGTTATAACAGCAGCTGCAATGATCTGAATGTGGTTGGTTTACCTTCATAATAGGGATGCACCGATACCACATCCACATTTTTTTCAAACCGAGTACGAGTACAAGTACTTACATTTAAGCACTTGCCGATACCAAGTACCAATATGAGTACTAATCAATACTTACAATTAAAATGAAACTGAGCCTGTATGTGTCTTATGGCTCCAGTTAGATGTGTTTGTGATCTATTTAATCTAAACACAAGATAATGATAACAGATTACACATTTCCTCTTTATACACTGA
>BRDA01029088.1:13172-25937 GCA_036984385.1 Crenuchus spilurus | reverse complement strand
TTAAACACATTCCTTTAGTTGCTCCTAAATTACCTGACAACTCACAGCAGGTGAGTTAGAGTCTAGTTGGATTTGATCTCCTCAGTTGGCTTATCTCCAGGAGTGGAGGTGAACACCTCTGACCCAGATTAAAGCTTGTACACAGTGCTTTGTCATGAAAGGATACACAGTTGTGGCGTTGCTTAGCAAAGACTTTCACACGCAGTTGTGCTTCCAGAGACAGCTGGTTAATATACAGGAAGTCCGATTTATACTATTATGTACTGTGTTACAAAGATGTGTAAATAAAGCCTGTCTGAACTTTCATAATATGATTTAATTGTTTTAGTAAATAGCTTATTCATAAACCAGTGGTGGACAGTAGTGGAGTACATTTACTTGAGTACTGTACTTAAGTATATTTTTTGAGTATTTTTACTTTACTTGAGTATTTATGTTTTGGTGAACTTATGACTTTCACTCCACTACATTTCAAAGACAAATATTGTACTTTTGACTCCACTACATTTCTAGGAAGCTTGCCGTTACTCGTTCCTTTTGGATCAGCATTAGGGTTGAGCAACCGCGTTGGTGGGGCGCGGGCACGGGGGACGTGGGCGGGGGAAAATCACAAAAAATCAGAAACATTACAGACTCATTGAATATTTGTACAAATTTGCTGATTTAGATGGATGAACAGATACAGATAGTGGTGTACTCGCTCATCCCTACTGAAGTTTTACAGGTGGTATAGACTTTTTGTTGCAGAGTGGTTCTACATGTCAATACATCATCAGGTGGTTTCAGCAAGTTACAAGGTTCTGTAAAAGCACTCAAAACAATACAGCAATGTACTGATATTAGAAAATATAATTTGTATTTTGAATACTTGAGTATTTTTAATTGCATGTACTTTTGAATACTTAAGTATTTTCAAAAGTAAGTACTTCAGTACTTTAACTTGAGTAAACTTTTGACTGAGCAACTTTTACTTGTAGTTGAGTAAATTTTGACCACAAGTATCAATACTTTTACTTAAGTACTAGAGTTGAGTACTTTGTCCACCACTGTCATAAACTATCTGCAAGGTATAGTGTTGTGATTCACTGTGCTCTGATATTCTCTTGTGGTTTAGTTGAGAAAATGTATGCCAGTGACGATAATGGGAATGTTTAAACTTGCACTCAGATGGAATGGTGTATTTCCTCATCCAGCAAAACCACATTATGCTGCCAAAGACTAGCACAATCTGGCTGAATGGTGTCTGTGATTCAGACTTAGCTGACATACTGAGTCAACATTGCTGAGAAGTTCATTGGGTTTCTTACGGGGACTTGGCCAAGATGGGTTATTTTGCAAATTTGAATTGTGCAGATATGCTTTTGGACACAATGTTGAATGATATCACTGTGTCAGCAGCATCAGTCTCAGTCTGTAGTGTGGAGAAACTTTACTAGGCTATAATTGTAATCTTGCTCTATTTTGATGGGTCAAATGTTTGTTTTAGCATCGTCTGCTAGCGCATTGAATTTCATAAACATACAGGAAAGCCAGCCAACTGTATTGGCTCAAAGAACTGTTGACAGTATCCAAATTAAGAGCAAAGATGGCGAAAATCCAAATGTGAGTAAAGTCACATTCCTGCCAAAACGTTGATTAAATTGTTCTGACCTGCTCGGTGGCAGCTAGTTTACAAGATGGATTATTTTAAGTTGACAGTTCTCACTTTTAACAGTGCTACAGCACAGTGTGTCTTTTGTTCTTTCTGCTTGCATATTTCAGCATCCACTGTGACTATATTTGCATGCTGCGTAGAGCTTCATGAGTAGCAGTAATGAATATCAGTTTTCAGTGGTGTCTGCCGTGAATACTTACGGGATAAAGACTAAATAGATTACTGCAGTCAGTGAATGGGTTATGTAAGTCCTGCTCACACTGACTACTGGAAGTACTCCACTAATCTCCTCTGAATGACAAGAAGTCAGCTACGTTTTTTTTAGACCTACGGAGCTGATCCCGTGAAAGAGTTAACAGCCTGCATTTAGCTTTCAGTGCAGTCATTACTAGCGTGGCTAAAAAGCGAAGGTGCCTAAAAGAGTTATATGGAACAATATCATAGAAGAAGTATCTTTAGTTCCTTCAATAACCTATAAATGGATGATACTTCCATTTTCTTCTTCTGCCCACAAGCCACCAAGTATAGAAGCGTATGACCATACAGGTCTACCAGCAGTGGCAAAAATCAGTCTACAGGAAATTCTTCTCAGAATTGTGGCCAAAAGACTCAACTGACAGACAGGGACTGCTAGCAGGCGTCACAGCTTGTGAATGAAAATGGTTTTGCTTCCAGGCAAGAATTGCTTCTGGAAGTCAACGCAGGTCCTTCCCAAACAATTCCTGAAAGAATCCTCCACAGGGAACTGCATATCAACATATGAAGTAAAGTGGCAGGCAAGAGGACTTCAACTTTGTGTGTTGGCCTCAATTCTAATGATAATTTCGTGTAGACTGGGATTTGTGCCACTGCTGGTAGACCAGTATGACTATATCACTTCAATACACCTGCAAATTCAGCTACTTCCTTCACACTCTGGCCTTTTAAATGCAATCACTCCTTTTTGCCAATCATTAATGTTGTCAGCTCAGAGGGTGCTGGAGGAGACAAACTGCAGTGTGGTTCCAGAAAACAAACAGGCTTTATTCCATAAACAAAACAGGCTGTGGCTGTGGCAATATGACTCAAAACTATTGTGGAAGATAAATAGCAATTGATTGATTAACATGCAATGAGATGGCAGGGCTGTACAATGATGTGACGTAACTGGGGGATGGAGACATAACATGAACAAGACACATGGAAGACGTAAACAAACAGAGCACATGGAGACAAGGACGGCACATACACAGTAAATCTGCCAGTGTTAAATCAACACTATTAGAGTTAAATTAACACTGAGGGTGTCAAAATGCAACACTCTCAGTGTTAATTTAACTCTAATAGTGTTGATTTAACACTGGCAGATTTACTGTGTAGGGAAATGTAAACATGAAAATGAATATGGATGGATGGATACATGAATGGATGGACAGACGGATGGACAGATGGATGTTTGTGTAGAATTAAAACAAACAAGGCTTGAAATATGTCACTTTGAATATAAACTATGTGAAGTTTTGGCTAGTATATACACTGATATGTTGCCAATGTTACTTATAATAAGAACATTTTTCACTTCAAATCCCTGGAAGAACCTAAATGAAGGTGATGTTTTGACTTGCTCTTTTAAATAGTTTAAAAATGATCAAAAGTATTGACATCCCAACTCTATATATGATGTCCACGTGTGACAGACGCTGTTAAACGCATTTATTACCTTTGCTGCATAGGTTGGATATACACGTGTATAACTGTGTTTATAATGCATGAACTACAATTAAATATGCTGTGTTAGTAATGCGCTAAATCTCAGCTTTGTTATTGATGTTTCTGTGCTTAGTTTACAGGCCGGTGAGCACTGTGGAGGACACAGCATGAGGTTTCTTTTTTCGGTGACGTTTGTGCAGAGCCGGTGTTTGAGTGCCAGTGAAACATGTGACTGCGCGCTCCCGTCATCATGAACGAGCCCACATACCGTGTAGTAGCGGAGTCACACTAAGCGGAGCCAGCGTTCACTCTTTGTGCCGGGGAGAGTCTAACCGGAGCAATACAGATGTTCTGACCTTCAACCAAAGCAGAGGGTCGACCTCTCAACTTCGACTATTCAGACAAAGGACTATATACTCGTTATTTGTTCGTTTCTGTCTCGCTTTGTTGATCTGGGACGTCGGTTTTGTTAAGACAGGTGGCCACGTCCTTCGGCTTTGGGAACTAGCTTAGCTACCAGCTACTGTTTTTGTTTTGGTGGTGGTTTGGGAAAAACCTTACACATTAGGAGGTTTCACCCAGGAATGGATACTGGAGTCGTCACTGAAAAGAAAAGGTACAATGAGCGATTTTGTCTGTATTCTTCAGTTATTTTGACCGCGACGCCCTGGTCCTGTTAGCTTTGTGCTAACGTTAGCAGACAGGCTAGCAGACAACATTTCTGCGCCGCCATTTTGTGCCTAATGTACAGATAACGCACTAAGCTAACAAGAAGTTTGCAGAAGAGGAAAATGACATATATGTGAGGAAAACTGTTGTCTATAACATGCTAAAAATGCTCATGAATGAAATTTTGGATTTGTATTTATATATATATAAAATAAAATCCTGCAACACTGGAAGGGACTCTCTAGGCTCTTTAAGTTACCAGGGCAGCTCGTTTTTTACCGTTGACTGATATTAAAGCTGTGTATGTATTACTCAGTGATTTTCAGAAGACTAAATGTTATTTTCAGCAGACTCTCCTTCTGTTTTCTTAAGAGTGCTTCAATGAGATGTCAGCGTGGCAAGACTGAGGAGGAGAAAGTGAGAGGGCCAGGCTGTTGATAGAGATATGGATATATGGATGGATAGATAGAGAGAGAGTTGATGGATGGATAGATAGAGATGGTAGAGAGAGAGGTGGATGGACAGATTGAGAGATGCATAGATTGATAGAAGATTGATAGAAAGAGATGAATAGATGGGTGGATGGATAGAGAGAGAAGTGGATAAATTAATGGATAGAAGAAGAGATGGATAGATTGAGAGTAGGATATATACTGGATTGATGGATGGATAGAAAGATAGGGATATAGGGTTGGATGGATAGAGAGAGATGGATGCATAGAGAGAGAAGTGGATAAATTAATAGATAGAAGAAGAGATGGATAGATTGTTAAAGAGAGAGTTGGATAGATACTGGATTGATGGATGGATAGAAAGATAGGGATATAGGGATGGATGGGTAGAGAGGGAGATGGATGGATGGATAGTGAGATGGATAGATTGATAGAGATGGTTGGATAGATAGCAACAAAATGCATATATATATATATATATATATATATATATATATATATATATATATATATATATATATATATATATAAATATAAATAATACAGACTATATAATGTTAAAAAATAAAGTGTATCTGCAGATGTATATGAACAAAGCAGCAGTAATGAGGATAGAATGTTAGAGAGAGATATATCACTGTGTTAATGGTGAAGTGTAGGGTTCAGAAATGTGATGATACTAGGGGAAAAAAGCTGGACCTGAACCTGTGTTTTCTAGTGCAAATAATCCTGTATCCTCTTAGGAAGTAAGTCTTGGTTGAAGTTGGTTTGTATGTTCTGTCATTTTAAAATGTGGACACAATCTTACGAAACCCTCCCTCTATGCATTGTAAATTGGAGAAATAATTGGTGATTTATGCTCCCCTTTTGTCTTTTACATTTAGAAGTTTATAAATCCCATCAGACACTATGCTCCAGTTATTACTCCGGTCTTTCACTTGTGATTTTCTGGGATGATTTTGACAAGTTTATAAATGGTATTACTTCAATTATTAAATTTTTGGATTTGGTCATTTAATTCACACAGCAAGCTTATCAGATGTTGGTGTTTTGCATTTAAATCATCTCACCATGAGTTTTGACGTCAATGGGATTTCCTGCTTAGGCCTGTAGCAAGACATTTGCATCACTTCTGTATTGATGGAAGGGTCAGTTGCCTGCCACTCTCACTGCCTTCCTGTAAGAGGTCAAAGGGGATCAACAGTATTTTATGGGGCCATATTGTATCTTATGCCACTTAAGTGCAAAGCTAATTTCACAGCCTCTCATTCAGGTGTCTTTCCCACTTTGCAATGGTTATTAAATTCACCCTTTTCCAAAAAGGCTTTTTGTCTGATTTGTTATGTTTCAGTAGATACCTACAGTAGTCATCTGGTTTCAAACAACAGTACTGAATTGACCCCATGAATGTTAATTACTCCCATAATGCCCTCATAGTATCTGGCCTGAGCCCAGGCAAATCAGTCAGACACTTCTCAGCTTGTCCTGGTGTGTTACGCAACACATGCCATACTAAATGTAGCTGGTCTGGCTCTGTCCAAAGAAACAAAAATCCTGCTGACCTCTTTGCATGAGTGCCCATCTTCAGATTAAAGAAAAGGAAGATGTTGTTAGCCTAACTTGGCGTTAACAAAAATATAGCAAGCGGTATGCACTGTTTACAATTTTAATTAGTTGTGCAGTTTTCATCATTTATGCTTATTTGCAATTATACCCTTAAAATGCACTTTTAAATGTATAGACTGGACTGGTAACTTTAAATGGATACGTTTTATATAATACATGTATAAATGTGTTATACATATTTAGAGATTTGTGAGAATGAACTGCATATTATGTCTACAAAGTTACATAATAAGCTGAGATATGGTTGCTTGAAACCAAAACAGATGTGGAAAATGTAGTGCAGCATGATGATAATGACACCTTTAGCCAGATAAATGGGTAAATGTGAAATGGTATTACTAGGCATTGTAATGTCTGTGATAGTGGCAGTTTCAAAGTTCACTGCTTGAGATTACACATGGGGTGTATTCAAAAGTTTCTTATTGTTTTTGAAGAATTACTTCAGAATTAGTAAAAGTTTGAACTCTTCGTTGAGTTGTCAAATCAGATTTGTTCACATATGCACCAGACAGAAACAGAATAAAATGTCTTTTGTGTATTTAGTTTGGTAGCCTTGAAATCCCACCTACACAATGTCGAAGGCTGAAACTTTCATGCAGCTAGTTGCATGCTTTGAGTTGCGTGCAGGATCATTTTAATGCAACTTCACAGTTAAGGATACATTGCAATTTGCAGTTCAAGTGCAGTTTATTTGCAGCTTTTTTTCTTGTTTCTGAACTCTTTAGAATTTTCTTTAGTTCTACATAAATTTGACCTAAAACATCATAAGAGTGCCAATTCCTAAAAGTAGATAAAAGGAACCAAATCAAACAAATTAAACAAATATCACACTTGGTTTATTGAGGAGAGCCATCCAAAATTACATGTCTGAGTAGTAGAAGTGCTTTATGTGTAGTATCTGGTGTGACCCCCTTGTGTAGCAATTTCAACTAAACATTTCTGGTAATTGTTGATAAGTCCTGCTCTTCAGCTTGCAGGTATTTTAGTCCATAAAATAGCTTCAGCTGATATGTTGGTGGGTTTCCTCCCATCAACTGTTTTCTTCAATTCATTTCCATTGGATTTAGGTCAGTACTTTGAGTTATTTTAGCTATTCCAAAACATGAACTTTATTCTTCTTTAACCAGTCTTTGGTAGAGTGATTTGTGTGCTTAGGGTTGTTGCTTTGCTGTATGACTCCTATTGTCTTGAGTCTCAGCTCATGACTTCCTGACATTCCTTTCAAATTTGTTGGTATAATTTGGAATTCATTGTTCAATCAATGATGGCAAACCATCCAGGCCCAGATGCAGCAAAACAGGCCCAAACCATAATACTACCACCACTGTGTTTCACAGATGGGGTGATGTTTTTATGCTGGAATGCTTTCCTTACTCTAAATTAGGGGTGCAGAAAAAAATCACTTCGAGCTCGAATTGCATTTCTCACATTGAACGATTCAGAATCGATTCTCGTTTTCAAAAAATCGATTTTTTTTGCAGGTGCGGATGTGCCTTCTCAGCCACCGTAGTGCTAGGCAAAACAAGGAAGCAGCGTGGGCAATGTACAAGAAGCAGCTTTCTCCAAGCAATCCTGCCATGCACACCATTGGTGAACAGTGTTCTCCTGATGGTGGGCTCATGAACATTAACCTTAGCCAATGTGAAAGAGGCCTTTAGTTGCTTAGAGTTTATCTTGGGTTCCTTTGTGATCTTGCAGGCTATTAAAACGCCTTGCTCTTAGCGTGATCTTTGTTGGTTGACCACTCCTGGGGAGTGTAATAATGGTCTTACATTTCCTCTATTTGTACACAATTCGCCTGACTGAGGATTGGTGTCCAAACTCAACAGAGATGGTTTTGTAACCTTTTCTATGCTGATGAGCATCAACATCCCTTCTTCATAGGTCCTCTGTAATCACCTTTGTTCATGCCATGATAAGCTTCCACTAATATATTGTGAAGATCAGACTTTGTTAGATCCCTGTTCTTTAAGTAAAACAGGGCATAGTCTCGCACCTTGTTGTCATCCCATTGTTTGACAACACCTGACTCAAATTTCATCTTCAAATGATCTGCACATCCTAAAGGTTCACAGTTTTGCCACTTGCAGAGATTTAATATTGGATCATATTCCTCAATAAATAAATTATCAAGTCTAATACTTTTGTTTCTTTTGTTTGATTTGGTTCTCTTTTTCTACTTTTAGGACAGTCTGAAGAAGTTTGAGGTCAAATCTATGCAGCAATATAGAATATTCTAAAAGATTAGCAAATTTTCAACACCACTGTACATTATAATTAGCCAGAATTGTTTGGAAGTTGCACCATAAATATGACCTAATGGTAGGCTATACCTGCTGTAAAGCATTTTCAATAAAATAGTTAAGTTCTACAAGATAACTTGGTGTTTGGATACATTGCATATGTTTTTGTTTAAAGTCCTGTATTAAAACTATGGTGATTGCAGTTTAATCCACTGTATGTTTAATATTTGCTGTGGTTAAGTACCAAAATTATATTAGTCTCTGTTATTGTTAATTTTCAGCTGTTCTCCCATATAACAGTTAGGCTGCTTTCACATGGAAATATTTGTAAAAAATATACATCTTGCCTTTGAGTTCAGTGAGAACAATGGGCTGATGGACAATGAATATGAACACAAAGTAATGCACAGAAAAGTACACAGTGCATTGTTGTTACGTCTACAGTGTACTCGTGATTAATCAATGTGGGATTTTCAATGGTCATTGCTGACATTTCGGGCACAGAGTGGCCAGTGGTTGATATATAATGTCAATATCATGCCGTGACTTTTTGCATAAAACTTGTTTACTTGAGAGGAAAATATCCGTCATGTTTTATCTGCATATAGAGTAGTTGAAATAAATTGACACTAGGGGAAGCTGTGACATTGTTCTACAGCTGCTACACTGTTAAGGCTGATGGCAGATGTGCCAGTAAATGAGCCCATTTTATTCTAACCATGTAAGTTCAAGCAGATTGTTTAACAATAATTGAAATATTATCAAAAAATGGCAATAATCGGCCAAATTATTCATCCAATCAATAAATTGGTTTGTCACAAGTGTGCATGCAGCCATAGAAAAGTTTACATTTAACTTGATTATTTATTGTATGTAACAATATAAAGAGGCTACTGCTCTAATTTACTTATATATATATATATATGTGTGTGTGTGTGTATGTGTATAGCACCTCTTATTGACATTTAATTCACTGGAAGCTTGCTGAATTTCATCTAGTAGTATTGCACATCTGTTTTAAGGCATATCACACAAGTGCAGACTGTATGCTAAAGCATTTTTTGACTAGTTTATTAATTTCTTCCTTGACCCCTATGTTTTTGTATGCCTCCAGTGTTTAGTACTTCTCTGGTTTGCAAAGCTTAATTTAGACTAAAGTCCTCTCCTAAAGAGGTCTCAGTTTCCCAGAGTATTTTCCATAATGTAGATTTCCTTTGAGTGTGGCTCTCATATTCTAACCACTGAAAATGCAGTTTCTTTACTCAGATATGTTGTTGTTGTTGCAATATCCTTTTTAAATAAGATAATAGTTTTCTTGAAAAATGATTTCCTCCTAACCATTGCATTGAGGCTGAAATGTAATTATTTTGTAATTGATAAGCCTTCTGTTTTAAGATTGTGTTTTTTCCTGGCCATCTGTTGGCAGAAGGTTGGACTTCCTTCCCTTTTTCTTGCAAGAAGTTGACACCCTTTTGTGCCATTGTTTCATCAAGTATGGTTTACTCTTTGGAACTTAACCACAGTAGAATAGTACATTTTTTATCAGTAGGGTATCTATGGCATTCTGCTGCTTGAGCCACATTTATAGTGGTTTACAGTTTTGCTGCTACATTCTGCCTTTAAATGAACAGTCCATCTGCTCATGGCATTAAAACAGTTGATATCTTTTGTATGTAAATTCTGACACAGGCAACCATTTTGGAAGTGTTTTATATGTCTTTCTAACTAAGCTTTCTGCATTGTTCTTCAGATGAGTTTTACACATTTCACAATAATGTTAAAATATTATATATTTTATAATAATATTATTTTTATATATATATATTCAACATGATTTGAGTGAGTGCCTCTATCACATTTTGGCTACCCATTTTATCTTCCTGGTGTTGTGATGTACAGTTACAACAAATCTAGGTCAGATTCAGCTCTACTGTAATTATCCTTCAAAAGGGGGCAATATTAGAAATGGGTTGTACAGGTTATATGACAAGCTAAGATTGCCTTTGTTACCAAGAATAAATAATGTAACTCAGAATAATTAAATATATATATAATATCGCATTTGTTTAGGATTAATACATTTGTAAGTCAATGTCGTATAAGAAGTATGTTATACCAGGTGACTCTCTGTGAACTCTACATTCTGTGGACACTGTCTTTGCCACTTCTTATTTCACATGCTTTTTACTGGGTAGAAATAAAAACTCCTTATAGTTTATTAATACCATAGTTCATTAATAGTTCATTTAATTTCAGAACAAGAACAAGAATGCCATTACTAATCAACATTAAGATTAGCTTAGAGGAAGCATAGTTTTATATCACAATCTTCTGTGACATCTTTTTGTCTATGACTGGCATAAGCTTTTGTTCCTTGGTGTTTTTATCTTTCCTTAAGTAGATTCACACTCATATGGGTTCTGGAAAAAATGTGTAATTTGACAAGCAATGAAAACACAACATGATCAGAAAAATGAAAATGATTGTATGTACATCCTTAATTGAAATGACTTCAGAAGTAGCACTGCAGTGTTTGGCTGTACTCAGTGTAGCCCGGTTAACCTAATTTTTTTAAAATAATTTCTCTACTTGGTAATATAGGTCAGATATTTCTACTTTAAGCAAATGTAATTTCATTCTGCCTCTCTGTCTCTAATTTTAAAACTGTTCAGAACTTCTCACTTTGAAAGCTTGAAAAACTGACTTCTGTTGATGTATTTTGTTTACATTGGAGCTTGAAAACTGCCTGTGGCCATAACTCACTAGTCAACCTTTGGACTTGGCTGTTTACCAAGAAATATAATGCACCCTCTTCTGCAGCCTGACCACACCTCCTCTTCTAGCCACTAGTGTTGAGTGATTTTTAGTCTTGTCTGTGAGCTGCACCAATGAGACTTCGTTTACTGATGTTAATAAAAATGTGGCTCAGAAAACCTGAGATGACCTTGCTGTTACTGTCCAAGTTTCATTCTGGCTGAGGTGGAGTCCTCTGTTTTGTATGATAAGCTTTTTTTCTCTCTCTCCCCTCCTCTTTCTCTCTCTTTCTCTCGCCTTTGTAGGGTGAGCTCGGAGCGCAGGAAGGAGAAGTCCAGGGATGCAGCTCGCTGTCGCAGGGGCAAAGAGTCTGAGGTGTTCTATGAACTAGCACGCCAGCTCCCTCTGCCACACAATGTCAGTTCCCACCTGGACAAGGCCTCTATTATGAGGCTCACTATCAGCTACCTGCGCATGAGAAAACTTCTGAGCTCTGGTTAGTTTAAAGAAATCAGCAAGTTTAGTTTTGCAGGGCTGTCATCCTTCATTAGGCAGAATCTTTCAAATGCATCTTCATGCAGAAGCAAAATATAGCCTGTTCAGTTTTTTTTAAAGATTTAAAGGTCTATGGATGAATAATTAAATTAATTGAGTGGTCTAATCAACTTGATTTACTGTGTTGTTGTTTTTTTTATAACTATAGCTCTTATTTCCAAAATTGTGAAAGTTCAATAGAAATAAATTAAACAAACTCTGAGATTTAGTATACTAGTGCAATTCCAGAAATTTGAATATTGTGAATAAATTAATTTGTGCTCATAATTTAATTCAAAAAGGTAATCTGTCATTTATTTTATATTCGTTAATCATAGTTACATATTTCAAGTCTTATTTGGTTTAATGTTGCTACTGTTAGGATAGTAATTTACTCCAAATTGAAATTAAATATTACAATTTCTAATTTGAGTTCTAGTCATTCTAGGTTTCTTGTTTTCATGTGCTATAATCTGATATAATACTGAACAACAATACAACAAAAAAGACTTGTAATATTACTTTATGTATAATAAATATAAAATATGTTTTATCTTTTGAATTAAATTATGGACAACAATGAATGTTTTCACAATATTTTATTTTTTGATGAGGCACTGTATAGTCATCTGTAAAAAGCAAAATTGCATATTAAATCATCCAATGATAAAGTACTGTAAAGCAACTGAACAGCAGTGTAGATTACATGAAAAGATACTTTAAGTGAACTTCTGTCCTGTTATACTCTGTTGTAGTATGTTGCATACATAAGTATATTCAATGTAATATAAGTTTGTAATATCTAGGGGAGTATCTTTTTAAATGGGAATTTTTTTATGGAAAAGGGTCAATGTTACATAATAGGTAAGCAGGCTCATCCACCATTTGTGTTTTTAGATGAGGCAGAGGAAGAATCTGAGCTGGAGAGTCAGCTCAACGGTTTCTACCTAAAGGCTCTGGAGGGCTTCCTGATGGTGCTCTCTGAAGATGGAGATATGGTATATCTCTCAGATAATGTCTGCGAATGGATAATACATTGTAACTGGGAAAAGGTATTTTTTTAAGGGTAAATTTTTCTATGAGGGGATCTATAATGTTTGAATATAATGTAACTTATATGAATACATACGTTGTATGATGTTGT
>BRDA01029088.1:0-13162 GCA_036984385.1 Crenuchus spilurus | reverse complement strand
TTTTTTTTTTTTTTTTTTTTTTTTTTTTTTTGTATCATTGCCATTTTTTTTAAATATATATATTTCAAATGATTATTTAAATGATACTAAACTGCTCAGATCCTTTTTATCAAATGAATGCTTTAGCTGTTTTAAATAACTACTGGCAATCACACTACTGTTGTAGTATGTTGCATACATAAGTATATTCAATGTAATATAAGTTTGTAATATCTAGGGGAGTATCTTTTTAAATGGGAATTTTTTTATGGAAAAGGGTCAATGTTACATAATAGGTAAGCAGGCTCATCCACCATTTGTGTTTTTAGATGAGGCAGAGGAAGAATCTGAGCTGGAGAGTCAGCTCAACGGTTTCTACCTAAAGGCTCTGGAGGGCTTCCTGATGGTGCTCTCTGAAGATGGAGATATGGTATATCTCTCAGATAATGTCTGCAAGTGCATGGGCCTCACCCAGGTAACTATTATGTGAAATCCCTTTTATGTTACTTTTTCCTTCCCCTTTTTAGATGCCATGTGTAATGCTCTCTGCATATTTATCTATCTCTTCTCAGTTTGATCTGACTGGCCATAGTGTATTTGACTTTACACACCCTTGTGATCATGAGGAAATGAGGGAAATGCTGGTCCACAGAACAGGTGAGGCAGCCACATCTACATGCTCTTCAAGATTTGTCTAGTGAAGTTTAATTCTTGGTACTAACCACAGTATCACTTGTGTAGATGTTGCCTAACACCCTGGTGTGCCCTGTTTCTTATAGGATCCAAGAAAACCAAGGACCATAACACAGAACGAAGCTTCTTCCTGCGTATGAAGTGCACACTCACTAGTAGAGGGCGCACCGTCAACATCAAGTCTGCCACATGGAAGGTAAACCTTTACATTCTCAACGAACCTAAATCCCTAATCTAGGACTAGGCTTAATCTGTACTCTTGGCAGTGGAAAGTGATTTTACTTGGCAGTGCTTTGTAAAATATTTTTCTTTTTCTAGAATTGCTTTAAAATCATTTTGGAGCGAGCATCTTGCCTATATAATATTGTTTAAAAGAAGGCCAAAATTCATATGGAAGCAGTAAAGAGAAGTTACTATATGTAGTCTTATTGTCATGTTTGGCAAACTGGAAAGCATCTGTTGAATGAGATTGCAGTGTTCTGAGAATACTGTCCTTCAGTTTTGTTGATACTCTGCTGCTTTCTTACATTTGTCTTACTTTATTCTCACATCATGGCAAACATTGGTCTTCATTTTATTTAATGACATTTTGGCTTTTGAACAAAATTAAATCTAAATTCTGTGAAGTTACTAATGATCTTGGTACAGATCAGAAATTAAAAGAAGACCTGTACTCCAGTCTCGTATAATTATCTTAATTTGCTATATCCAGTGACTTGCATGTCTTTTTATGTGTCGGCACTTGGTCCTTAACATGCATTCACATTCTTTATGTTCTACCTCCACCAAAGTTACATTAACATAAATTCAAAATATATTTCTAACAAGAATTGAAGTGCTGATCCATCCAGTAGTTTTATTTCTGTGTAGAATACATGTATTTTCAATCTAACAAATAATCATCACTTCTTCCAGGTTCTGCACTGCACCGGACATGTGCGTGTTCAGGATGGCATTGAGGGTTCTGGAGAAGGTGGCTTCAGAGAGCCTCCTCTCAACTATCTTGTGCTGATCTGTGAGCCCATCCCCCATCCATCAAACATTGAGGTTCCTCTGGATAGCAAAACCTTCCTCAGCCGCCACACTCTCGATATGAAGTTCTCGTATTGTGATGAGAGGTGAGACAAGTGCACTGTAACTTGCACCAGTTTATCTTAATTCTCTTTTTTTCTAATTTCATATATATATTGTAGCATTTCTGTCTTGAGCCATTTCCAACTCCATGTTTCCTGTTTCTCTACACACTTTCTATAATTATTTATGCTTAAGATGCTGTAGCCATTTTTACACTCTCACTTGGCATACTCAGTATACAGTCAGTAGACTTGTATTCTGGGAGTTTAGAACAAGCTGAACACCTAGGCTTTTACAAATATGATAAGACTTCATCACCACCTAGTGGTATATTTATATACCTCATGCATTGGTGAGTAGTCATTATTTTGTGTGTTTAAACATTCTTTTTTGTTTTCATTATCGCACTGTTGTAAGCAGTAATTAATTATGTAAAATGCAGAATGTATTACATGATGCCACTCAGCATGGAGCATCATTCTCTAACTCATTCCTATATATGCTCTGTTAATGAAATTGTTCTCTTCTGCTCTCTCAGAATCACAGAACTGATGGGTCATGAGCCAGATGACCTGCTGAATAAGTCTGTATACGAGTACTACCATGCCCTAGACTCTGATCACCTCACAAAGACTCACCACAATCGTAAGTGTTCAATAGCCAGTTGTGTTACGTTGTCTGACAAGACTTGATACATGACAAAATGTGAAGAAACAAAAATGACGGCTCCCTGTATTGTCAGTTTTTAAAAATGTGTAACTAAAATCTAATTGTAGCAGGGACAAATTCCTAAAAAGTGGTTTCTTTTGCTTACTCAGTGTTTGCAAAGGGCCAGGCTACTACAGGTCAGTATCGAATGCTGGCTAAGAAGGGAGGATATGTATGGGTAGAGACTCAGGCCACAGTCATCTACAATCCCAAGAACTCGCAACCACAGTGTATTGTTTGTGTCAACTATGTTCTCAGGTATGGCATCATGTCCACTTTATCTATGTTACATTTGTGCTACCTATAATTTATGCCTTGTGTTGATGACATCTTGAGTCTCACCAATGATGTGTCCTACAGTGGCATTGTAGAGGACGACGTGGTCTTCTCCCTTCAGCAGACAGAGACTGAGCCAAAGGCTTTGGAACAGGAGGAGCCAGAGGTGGAGATGGAGAAAGAAGATGAATCTGAGGTGGACATAATGAAGCTGTTCAAGACAGAGAAGCCGAACTCTGAAGAGAATTCCGAGAGCCTGTACGAGAAGCTGAAGGAGGAGCCTGAGGCCCTCACTGTTTTGGCCCCTGCTGCAGGAGATACTATCATTTCCCTGGATTTCAACTGCTCTGGTTAGTTCTCTCCACCAGCATTTTTTGCATTTTTCAACATGTATCATGGTGAACTATTTTAGTAACCAAATATATTGTATTTACACCTTTCATTTGTATTGAAGAAATTGACTACCTCTCTGTCATGATTGTCCTGTCCTTGCTGTCAGAGGCAGACATTGTATTGAAAGATATGTTGTGCAGAAATCACTGTCACCCAAAATGACACCTTTTAAAATCATGTATGAAGATGCTGTAAGAAAAGCAGTATTAATTAGTCTCCTTTTTATCTGTAGACACTGATATACAGTTACTGAAAGAGGTACCCCTCTACAATGATGTGATGCTGCCGTCCACCAGTGAGAAACTTCCGCTCTCTCCGCTGGCTCCCAGTGAGCCCCCACCACCTCTGGCCAAACTAGAAACTGGAGGGGAGGACTTCTCATTTTCTTCCACCTCTCGTCGCACCCCAGACACTGCTGACACTCCTTCCAGCTCCAGCAGTGGACCCAGCACCTCAGAGGTAGACAATATTTATATTACTTCTGAATTGCTAGATATACCCACAAGTAATTGCCACTTCTGAGAATATGGTGTTCTATTGCTTTAATTTCAGAATGGTTCAGGTGCAGCCATGATGAAAAGATTGCAGTGTAAATAGTTATTTCCCATCATAACATTCTAGAAGGGTGTAACTATACTCTTGCTAAAGAAAAATAGATTTGATGAAACAGTAAGTGATTTCATGTGCATACTTGGGCCCCATCATTGACATTTAGCTCCACACAGCTGCAATAACTGCTTCTATTGCTAAGATTTCTCTCAACAAGACACCTTTGAGACATGGATTCTAATTATGCATGCTTTTAGGAGGCAGAGGAAATTCCACACACAGATGATTGCTAGTTTTAATCTAGTTTGATGCACATGTGTGCTTTTCAGACAGAATTTTGCAGAAACTATATCAAAATGCAAAGCATGTTTCCCTAATAGCTTCCTCAAATGCTGAATTGGTTTCTGTTTGTCTCTCTCCATAGCCCAACAGCCCAATGGATTACTGTTTTCAGGTTGATTCAGATATAGGCACTGAGTTCAAATTGGATTTGGTTGAAAAACTCTTTGCAATTGATACAGAGGCCAAGACCCCATTCAGCACACAAGTAAGTTCAATACTGTTTTCCAGTTTGGAGGTAAACACATTTTCTGTAATTAAACTGCATTCTCTAAAGTTGGTCATGTCTTTGCCTTTTAGGACATGGGTGATCTTGATCTGGAGATGCTTGCTCCATATATTCCAATGGACGATGACTTCCAGCTACGCATCCCTTCCCCTCTGGACCCACTCCCCTCTATCCAACATACTATGTCAGAAATGAACTCATTGTTCCAGCCCTTACCTACCCCTGACTCTCCAGCTTCTAGGGCCAGCAGTCCAGTAAAGCAGGAGTCCTCTTCACGAGTCCCCTCACCCCTTCACCTGTTACAGGAGGTACGCAGCGCCCCTGTCTCTCCCTTTAGTGGGAATCGCAGTCGTGAGGCCTCCCCAGCCCGTGCCTCAACACCACAAGGGGCCATCCATCAGAGTAACAGGTAAAACCTTCAAAGGCACTAGCTTTTCGCATATTTTTACTCATGGTGTCAAAAATGAAATGTGTAAATCTGTATAAGAATTGGCATAATGTTGTTAATTCAACTTTTCAGAAAGTATTGTTTTCATTGACATGAACTGCAATATCTGCCTTCTAGAATGTTGGTGGTGGATAGAGAGATCTCTCCAAAGGTGTTAGCCATCCAGAATGTCCAACGCAAGAGGAAACTGGAAGAAGTTACATCGCTTTCTCAAGCTGTTGGACTGGTCAGTCTGTAACTTTGTTGTTTGTCAGCAGCAGGTCACAATTGTTATACAGTGGTGCTTCAAAGTTTGGGAACCCTTTAAAATGTTCTATATTTCTGCATGAATTTGACCTCAGATTTAATCAGCTTGTCACACAAGTCCTAAAAGTAGATACAGATAATCAAATCACACAAATGAGACGCAGACTCACTGATAATTTTCCTCAATAAATAAATGCCCAAAACTAATATTTTTGTATAAAAAGCATATGAACCTTTATGTTAAGTATCTGATGTGACCCCCTCGTGCACCAGAATAAATAAAAAAGGCAGAATTAACTGAACCATGTCAGGGTTCTTATAAGAACAACATGTGAACAGTTTGTTTTATTCAAGCTTTAATGTGTGACTAATGTTTGTTTATTTGAGCTTGAGCTGAATCTGTGGTTAGTTTAGAGCTTCTGAGCTACTGTTTGGTATAAAAAAAGCTGATCAGTTCATTTGAACACTAAGATTGTATTTTAAAAGCTAAGTCCAAGCTAAACAAAAATGACAATTGTTAATCACAGTTATCTATAAGACAGGTAAAATGTTGTGAATGGAACAGCACTTGTCATAAGTCACTAATACATTTTGTCTTTGTATACTTAGAAATTAGAACATTGACGTGAATGTACTTTAGACCACAAACATTACTTAAGAAAAACCATTCATATTTATGCAATTATTCACATGTATGTACTTGTTTCTCTAGGGTGCTTTGCTCCAGTCTGTGGATGAGGCGATAGATCAAGGAAAGAGAGCCAAAGTGCTAGAGGTTAAAGGCTCCAGTTTACTTGGTGGAAACAAGACCATTCTTATACTGCCATCTGGTAAGTGAGGATCACCACAGATCTACCACTTAAGACTTCTAACCTTTAATGTGAAATGTGAATAGAATTATCTGACCATTGCCTGTTATTTTAGTGTTGCAAAAAGGCTGATTGTTTTTTTCTTCTTTAGATGTGGCCAGTCGTTTGCTGTGCAGCTCATTTGAAAGCAGTGGAGGGTTACCTCAGCTGACACGATATGACTGCGAGGTCAACGCTCCTATTCAGGACCGCCATTCCCTACTACAGGGGGAGGAACTATTGCGTGCTCTGGACCAAGTTAACTGAGCTACGCTCTGCTTTGCAATACTGGACACTGCACCCTTCTGTACTGCCCCACATCACTTTTCATAGTAGAACCACAAGTCCCCATGAGCATCCCTTATACGCCTCTTCTATGTATACTTTTCGTAGCTCTGCTAACTGACCCTATGTTTTACAGTTCTCAGTAGGGTTTTTTAATCAAAAGAAAACTGGAGTATTAGAGGTGGTTCTTCTGCCAGTGAAGACAAGAGTGTAATCTAGCCTAGAGTCTTCATTGTGACCAATAGCAATTTAAGAGCCTTAATGCTAAACGCACACTCCCCTAAATATAGATGGTCACTTGTCCCACTCTTCTTGATCCCCTATTATCGCTGCAGAACCCTCCAACCATTCTGCCCTCCCCCTTTTGCCCGCTTCCTTCCCTGAGCAGTGTGTATTGTAGCTAAAGTCGCACAATGATCTATTTTCTTAAGACAGAATACCAGCAGTTCATGCAATATACAAAACCATTTTTACAAATGTACTTTTAACAAAAAGAATAACCATATTATTTTTCTCTGTTGCTTTTGTCATCTATCATGTTTGTTTCAAAACGGTTACATTTAATTAAGAATTGTGTTCATCCATAAGTTCCATGGTGAATGCTTATATTCTTGTTGCTGTGGACATATTTACATGGCAGATCACCAGTTCATTGTAGAATGGCACAGATGAATTGTAAAGGCACGGTTGAAAGTAATCTTCACGAATGTGCAAAAGGGAATTTTCAAATAAATGAGATTTTCGCATTTCTGTTGAAATGCAAATGTCCATGTGATGGTTTTTATCTTGGAACAGGTTGTAACAGATGTAGAATTTTAATTATGCGATAGATTTTTATATTTTTAGCAGTCATTTTCTCTGTCTACGTATCTTCATAGTAGGTGCTTGAAGTAATTCATGCTTGTCCAGTGTCCTACAGCCGCTTAGATTTTAATATTAAGCTTATAAAGCGTGTTGTAGAGTGATCATGCAAAGCTGATGTATCAGTTATTCAAGTTTTAAGTGTATAACGACATATAAAACAAATGCTTAGAGTAGGCATAAACAAAGGCAATATTTGGTTTCTCTTCCTTCATGCTTTCTCATCAATATCATCCTGTATAGACGCTGACATTGTTCTGCAAATATTTTATGATCTTTTATCTTATTTTGCAATAGCAAAAACAGTTCCTTTTGTGATTGTCATATTGTAATCTATTGTTCTTTTTTTCTGCAGTCAGTACACCCGTATTCCCTTAAACACTAAATGTATTGTTTATTGCATAATCATTAAAAAACTATGGTGGACCAGACTCTCTTTGGAAACTGTTTTCTCTGTTGGCTGATGAGTTACAGATTTTTTTTAACAAAAGTCAAATATTAACAATTAGGAGATATTTAAGCTGACTATGTTTGAAGATTTTCTTTGTGTGTTGTTAAGACTGATGAATTGAAAGACAGGTCAGCAAAGCAGATTATTCCCACTTCAGTTCAACTAGTCAAGATTTTTATTGTCTTCAAATATTGAAGACAAAGTGTTGATTTTTCCTTAACTGGTGTTTGTGTTAGTTGTATCAATGCAAACAGTGGTGTTTGAACGTTTGTGAACCCTTTAGAATCTTCTATATTTCTCCATATATGACCTAAAACATCAGACTTTTAACACTGTCATTTTTCACTTTTCAATTCCTGAAAGTAGACAGAGAACCCAGTTAAACAAATGAGACAAAAATATATTTAGGAAAATGGTCCAATATGACATGTTTATGAATGGCAAAAGTATGACCCTCTAGGATCAACTTTTAATTTGAAGGTGAAATTAGAGTCGGGTGTTTTCAATCAATTGGATGACAATCAGGTGTGAGTAGGCACCCTGTTTTATTTAAAGAATGGCTCCAACAAAGTCTGCTCTTCACAACACGTTTGTGGAAGTGTATCACAGCATGAACAAAGGAGATTTCTGAGGAGCTCAGAAAAAGTTGTTGATGCTCATCAGGCTGGAAAATGTTACAAAACCACCTCTAAAGAGCTTGGACTCCACCAATCCACAGTCAGATTGTGTACAAATGGAGGAAATTCAAGACCATTGTTACCCTCCTCAGGAGTGGTTGAGTCATCCAACAAAAATAACTCCAAAACCATGGCGTGTAAGAGTTGGCAAGCTCAAAAAAGGACCCCAGGGTAACTTCTAAGCAACTGAAGGCCTCTCTCATATTAGGTAAAATGAATGTTCATGAGCACCATCAAGAGAACACCGAACAACAATGGTGTGCATGACAGGGTTGAAAGGAGAAAGGCACTGCTCTCCAAAAAACATTGCTGCTCATCTGTAGTTTGCTAAAGGTCATTCATACCTTAGAAAGAAACAGCAGAGCCAATCGATGAGCTTGTGGGCGGTCTAAAGGGAAACAGGCTTCAGCTTGGGCAGCCGTTTCCCGCTTGGTCCTAGTGCTCGATTTGTCACCATTTGATACAGCCTAACACTGGACCAAAACTCCCTTTTGAAAAGTGCAAGGGACATGTCCCTCCCCCTCCCAAATTACGTCCGTGCTGGAGATTGAGACAGGACATGTGGTCTCTTTTCCAGACCTGTGTAAATTCAAGAAAAGCAAGTGGAGAGAAAGAGATTGTTTGAGATTTAGGACACAGCCCCAGTATCTCCCACACACTTCCGTTACCCATGTAGCCCCTCTCAGGACCGGCAAAGAAAACGTTAACAATGGCAGCAGGTACAGATAACTGAGTGCTTGTCACATTGTCTTACCAAACAGATGTTTTACTCGGTGATTTTCCTTCTACAGCTAAAGTTGGCGACGTCTTCTGGCTTCCCTTCAGATGTGACTGTGAGGCTCTGCTGGGCCACTTTCAGAAGTCGGAGTCTGTGCGATATGAAGAGTTTGCTGCTATATGGAGAGCCATGGATTTCTCCACTGTTTTTTAGTAAGACTGCAGTGCTAACACTGCCCCCTGCAGGCTGTTTACAGTAACAGCTTAAATACTGTTAATTCTGAATGATCCTAATCATTGAGTTATAGTTCAGAGAACAAATGAGCATTCATTTATAAACCTATTTGTTTTTAAAGAGACAGTGCAGATAAACTACATACACTAATCAGCTTTAACATTAACACCACCTTCTATCTACACTCATTTGATCAACTCCACTTGCCACATAATTGTCCATCTGTTTCCCTGCTTTTCAATGATAAGTACCATCACAGAGCAGATATTATTTGGGTGGTGGCTCATTCTCAGTACTGCAGTGACACTGATGTGGTGGTGGTGTGTTAGAGTGTGTTGTGCTGGTATGAGTGGATCAGACACACAGAACTGCTGGAGTGTTTAAATTATTCAGTGTCACGACTGGAGTGAAAATAGGGCAACAAACGAAACTATTCTGTGGGCAGCATCCTGTGACCACCAGCGAAGGACTAGTAGGCCAACCAAACAGATGAGCTACTTTCTGACATTACATCAGTGTGGACCAATAAGGTAACAGTGAGTTAACATAGTGTTTAAAATTTCCAGCAGCTCTGCTGTGTCGGACCCACTCATAACACACCAATACTACTAGTGTCACTGCTGACAATGATCCAAAACTAAAGTCTATAATTGTAGAACTTCAAAGTGCACCTATATGATCAATGGAGCTGATAAAACTAGAAATTTCTTAAAAATATAAATCAAGTTAAAATAACAGGATGTTTTGTGTAATGTGTGATATTTTCTCTGTGTCACTGCAGTGGAATGACCACACGGCAGGAGAAGAGAGCCTTTTGTCGACTTGCCTTAGCCACAGTATATGATTACTTCTTGCCCCCCTTCAGCTTTCAGATCAGGGTGGGGGCGCTGTACATCCTCTACGGCCTTTACCACATGCAGCCTACTGTGCCTAAAGAAAAGGTGCTTCAGTAGATATAAACTGTCTCTATTCTTCCTAAATTTGAACAGCTTATCAGTTTTTCATTATGTCTGTTGTAGATATGGATGGCTCTGAAGGACTGGGTGCATGTGCAGAACTTTATGTCTGATGCACGTAGCTGTGGGCACCTGGACGTTATGTATATCTACAAAAAGCTTGAGATGGAGAAGGCCTTTTTGTACACTGCCATGCCCAAGCAGGTTCACAAATGTTTTCATTCCTCTCTCACATAAAAATACAACACACACACACATACACATACACACACAATCAGTGCATCTCAAAATAATATTGTGAAAATGTTCACTTGTGTATGTATGTTTATATTAAGGCTCACACACACACAAAACATTGAAAAATGTAAAACATAAAACATTTATTGTGCCATAACTCTAATTTATATATTATAATAATAATAATTTAACTCATCTTCTACAGAAAGCAAGCAAAAGTATTGCACATTTAATGCACACTTAGTCTTTGTATAATGAATTTAACATTTTTGGGAGAGGTCAAATAAAAAATGTGGCCTGTACAAAAAGTTATGGCACATTAAATGTATGTTTTATTTTTTTCAGTGTTGCATTTAGAAAAGTGTGCTAAGATATGCAGAAAATATTTACCCCCTTGTGGTTGTGTGTATGTGTATATTTTTTATATATATATATATATATTAGTTAGATTAAGTTAGATTAAACTTTTTGTGATTGCCCACAACAGAATTTGACCTCTACATTTAACCCATCTGTGCAGTGAAACGCACACACTAGTGAACACACTAGTCTGTGAGAACATGCACAAAACAGTGGTCAGACATGTGCACGGTGCCCAAGGAGCAGTTGCAGGTTAGGTGCCTTGCTCAAAGGCACTTCATTCATGACCTGCCCATGCATCAAACCGGTTGACCTTCTGGTCACAAGACCAGATCCCTAACCACCAGGCCTCAAATTTTGTGCACTAGTATATTTAATTATACAGTATATATAGAATAGCTAACACATGTTATGTAATCTCCAGCTTACATTTGATGCGAAGCGCCGTATTCCAAACAAAGATGTCCTCGAGGAGTTCCAGGACCGTCCAGCCAGAGTGACCCAGCTGCTCAGTGCAGATACACTAGAAGTGAGATATTCTCTACCTTTTAATTGGGAAATAATTTTTGATTACTAGTCAACCTGGGAGCTAGTATACAGTAACGCTCTACTGTAAAACTGAGGAACCATGCTGAGACTGAAGATCTTCTTTCCATTAAGAGTTAAGGCACCACATAAACAACAGTAGAGAGCTAAGGGGAGGAATAAGGTGTCTTTCTCTTTAGAGTATAAACAGTGTGTTAATCAATCAAAATGCCATCAAAGCATAAATAACAGGAAACGTCTCATGTCTGTTGAGTAAAACATTGAACTTGCATGAACTTGTTTGTGTTCATTCTGTCAGTAGTATCAGCTACAGTATAATAATCAGGTTTTTAAGTTTAAAAGTGTTTTCTCTGCAGGAAATTTCCAACGTGCAGGGTCATTACGACAGGATTAAGCAGGCTTTGTCTGAGTGCTCATCGATAAGTGTGACCACAGTAAACTTGACCGCCAAACTTCAGGAATGTGGCGTTGAGTTTCAGCAGTGGCAGGAACAAAACCCAGTAAGTGTGGACACCTAGTGGACACTATGATTTTCCTCTATGGTGGAGGTCTGACGTGCAGCTCCATCAGGTGTTCAGTTTACACCTCATGGATGTCCTGTCGTGTTGTTCCTTTGTGTTAATTATGACTGGTGAATTCTGAGATTTCTAGATCAGCCATAACATTAAAACCACATTCATTGTTCATTTTAGCTCCACTGACCATATAGATGCACTTTGTAGTTCTACAATTTCAGACTGTAGTTCATCTGTTTCTCTGTATACTTACTCGGCACTGCAGTGAAACTCATGTGGTGGTGAACGTCATGCTGGCGCTGCACAGTTCGTGTTGGTCATTTAGTCCTTCACTGGGTGGTGGACTATTCTCAGTCAGGCCGTGACACCGAGATGTTTAAAAGTAGCTGTGGTTGATGTACACGTACCAGCACAACACATGCAAACATGCCACCACCACATCAATGTTACTGCAGTGCTGAGAATGTTTCACCACCCAAATAATTCCTACTCTGCATTGCTGGTCCTGACTACTGAAGAACAGGTGAAAGAAGACTGACCAAGTATACAACAGATGGACTACAGGCTGTAATTATAGAACTACAAAGTGCACCTGTATGGTCAGTGCAGCTGATGAAATGTACAATAAATGTAAAAAAATGAGGTGTTTCTAATGTTATGACTGAACAGTGTATATTTGATATCGTATGATGGTGTTGTGACTTTTATGTAAATGTACACCCAGACAACGAAGAAGGACTCTTCTGCAAAAGTGAAGGAAAGCTCTAAGCAGTCTGAGGTGAGTTCAGCTCTACTGGCCAATTTAAAATAGTTTGACATTTTAGACTCAATTGAGATGAATTTTGACCACTTAAATCTACCCCATAGAGAGGGACCACAAAGGCCTTGAATGCACTGAAAACTGTCTTTTTTTTCTTTGTCTTTTCCACAGGCTTCCATAAGAGCAGATATGCTAGCTTCCATTAAGTCAAAGTCATATGGCCATGTTACAAAGGTTAGTGTTTTCATACATTCCTGGTCTTCCTAGCTGATTCATCATTTCTCATAAAAGTAGAGGAAGCACTGTGGTACTTATCTCATGAACACTGTATTGCCAATTTATTAGGTACCCTTCACACAGAAGAAACAATGAGTGAGCAGGTGTCCCAACACTTTTGTTCGATACTGTGTATCATGTGACAGATGTGTGGTATGAATCAGACAGGCCAGTTAGTTTTCAGTGTGTTAGAATGGGCTAAATAGGACATTTTATTGAATGTAGCATAGTTGGTGCTTGGTATTCTAGCTTCAGGTCATCTTCAAGATGGGTGTTGCTCTTGTGATTACACAGAACCACTTCAGGGTTTTACTTTGGTATATGAATATTCCAGTGATCAGGTCTGTAGATGAAAACTGCAAGCTTACAGAAATGAGATGGTAGCTTTGCTTCAGTAGCTGGCACATATATTACAAACCGGATTCTAAAAAAGTTGGGACACTAAACAAATTGTGAATAAAAACTGAATGCAATGATGTGGAGGTGCCAACATCTAATATTTTA
>BRDA01029086.1:0-16158 GCA_036984385.1 Crenuchus spilurus | reverse complement strand
AGTTATCACAACAAATTCAGTGCTTGATAGTCATACCAACTACAATATTTAAGTTAGGTTAACAACAGGGCAAGTTCATTTTTTACAGTGTATGCAATACGGAGGGTGCTGAGGAAGTAATTTCCCACGTACATCTTTACCAGCAAGGTTTAGGTGAAGCGCAGAACCTTTTGATAATCAAACACCATGTTGAGCGTTATATGCATTCCCATCAACAATTAACCAGTCTTCTTGTTTTTGTTTTTGCTTTTTGTTTTGTATTTGTTTAAGCTCAGACAAGAAGTTTGCACAGGTAGCATCCAGCTAACTGCATACCTATACCATGTCACTAAACCTCTGTGGCACATTAGATCATAACAAATACAGTGGAACCTTGGTTTTCATCATGAATATGTTCTAAAGTGCCTGATAGTAATCGAAATTAATAACCCATCTGGCAGCCTTTGTTTTGTACACCCAGTCTCAGCCGATATTTGTTTTTGCACCCAATTTAGGGCATTGCGCACTATCCCTTTAGTTTGTTTGAGTGTTATTAATGAGAAACAAATTCAGAGAAACAAACCCAGAGTGAATGATAAACGCACAGAGGAGTGATGAACGTGTGGGTGGATGCTTTGTTTTTGTGAAATTAGTAGTGAGTCATGTGGGCACGGCAACGAAAACCAGGCGGATGAGCAATAACTGTGAAAAAAAAGTAAAAAAGTCAACGATAACTGAATCGTACGATAACCAGGGCAAACGATAACCGAGGTTCCACTGTAGACATATTCATTTGTTAGCTACATTAGCTTTTCTACATTTGTTGTAAGGGGGGAAATATGTCAATCAGGGCTGTTCATTTAAAGCCTAAATTGTAGAGCTGAATGATGAAGCTGATATTTTGATCAATTGGCCATAGCACAGCGTCTCCTTTGGACTGGAGGTGAATATGCCATCTTACAGCCAGCATTTATGGTTGGTATCGCTCCACTGCGGCATGCTGAGAGCCAGGGTGGCTGCTGGCTGGTTAAAAATGCATTAGCCATTTTCCTATTAATATTTCACACAGGCAAACTCCCCATCGCTGCAAGAACCTCACAGAGAGAGAGAGAGAGAGATAGAGAGAGAGAGTAAAACAGCCCACTGTAAAAAAAAAAAAAGACAGAATAAAATAAATAATGAATGAATAGATGGAATCCTGTTTTTCATGTGCCATGACTCTTGCCCCAAACCCAGTTCTTAGTAATATCAGGTCAAAGGAACATTTTGTACCTTCTATAATTGTACAAAAGGCAAAGTCACTATCTACCAGACTGGACATTTATATTGTCAACAAATGTTTTTATTACTCATTTGTACCACTCAAATGTATAAATATCCATATTCCAGTTTTCATCCATATTCCAACACAACGCTTTAGTAAACAATTCAATGCAAAGACTCAACTTCTCAAATATGATATTCTATTACATTTGGTTATTTTGGTAGTTCCAAAAATTAGTTTGGAAAACACACTGTGTCTATTAAACAAGACTCCAAGCTTTGTTCTTTGTTTTGGAATTAATATCTGAAAATAGTATTAACCTCTTTTTTATGTCAAACTTTTGTTCCCAGTTTGTTCCTGTCTTCAAAAAAAAAAACATAACTAGAAATGCTCAAAAACCATCTCTCAATATTCACCCAAAAGAGCTCATTGTCCAAGAGGGTGACTGTGGCATCCAGCTACAGTTTTCGTTAAACTCATACTACTTCCTAAACCACCCTGACTAGTCTGTGAGACCTTAATTAAGACCTGGGCATGGTTTTGGTAAGGTGGCCAGGCTATTTAGGTTACTATTGCGTTCCAGTGTTTGTTATCATTTCTAGTTTTGGTTTGTTATGTTATGTTAAAGACATGGACAGACTGGGAATAAAATTGAACATAGGAAGGACCTGGCTAGACAGTCCCAGTGCTGAATAATTGTCATTTTTTGTCATTTTTGACTGCTGCCAAAGTCAACTTTTGACTCCTTTGCTCCTCTATGACTACAGTTGACTTGAGTTAAGAAAGTAATGAAACGACCCTTTCTTCGGTCATACTGTGTAAAGCATGGACAGCAAACCATCTCTAAAAAGTGAAGCAACAACAGCTATAGCAGCCCTGCTGGCTGGCTGCATCATGATGTGTAGCTCCTCCCATTCCCATGTGTTTTCTAGTGACAGAACAGCCCTGAACAGTATTTCCATTTACAGGATTCCAATAATTAGTTTTCCCTATACTAATATTGGGAAAATGTTATTTCCATAAGAAATTAGTGTTATTCTACTACATCATAAAAAGAATTGATTGAAGATACTGCTGCACAAGGTTGCCAGGTTTGTGTTTTTACCCATTTACAGTATGTGCTCATGGGTGACAATGCAAAGGTTGTGGGATGCCTTGTTTTTGGGCTTGGGAATTCAAAATTATATATATATATATATTATAAACAAATTGCTTCACAAAAAGTGTAAATTAGAATATAACATTAAAAACAAAGTAAGATTTCAGAGTAAGTCTGCTGGTAGTTATTTTGCCATCTATAGCTTGTTTTCTTCAACTGTCTGTAGTTCAGTTTCCATTGACCATGAAATATTGAAAATTAGAATTGCGAATAAAAATTTGCTTAATGGAAACACGACAATTTTGAAAAAAACTCACGTTTTTCGATCAAAGTCTTTTGCACTAAGATGAGGTGGTTTTTCAGTCGTATCGAAATTGGTTTATATCGCAAAAGTGTAATGGAAACACTCAAACTGACTTTTTTCGCATCAAGGGAGTCACGTGATCAACAACCGGACGTTTCTATTGGCGAAAAAGACGACAAAGAAGAAGACAACAACAGAAAGTGTGAGGATGAAGATGACGCGGCATATTTGGAATAACGAGGAGAATCCTTGGACAATGTGCAGCTGGCTCCACTAGAGATCTCACAGCATCACAAAGTTCATTAAAAGTTGAGTGTGTCATTCTAAAATGTTGAATCCACAGCTCTTCTGTAAAATCATCGACTACAGTTTCCCAAAAACGCCACATACGTAGCCGCTCCCAAGTTTAAGGGGCTTGTCTCTCCAAAGCCTCGATAAGTCGCCGTCTCCTCTGATGGCTGATGATGAGCACTAGTGCCGTGGTAACAGTATGTATAAAGCTGAAGTATGTGTTTACATCCACTGCCGCTATGTTTGTAAAGAACAAACATATTCCCATGTGATTTTATAATAGCATTTCGCATTTAATGGAATTGTGAAACTTGTTTTGTCAAATTGTTTTTTTGACAAAACAGAATATCGATAAAGTTTTGTGCAAAACTGCAATGGAAACGCAACTACTGACACCTTAGATTTTGGGATAGTATCAGGTTCTGAGGTTGGGTTTTAGACACACTGCAGACTGGGTGTTTTTGCTGGACTTGGCAGCCCTGTCTGTAGCAACTTGTTGTAGCCATTAGCCAGTCAGCTAAGACTAGCATAGTTTGAAGTACTGGAGTCAGTAGTGTTTGTACTTCGGCTTGACAAGAGGGCGATGGTATTTTGGCTTCATTTCTATAGAACGGAAGCCACTGGAGTGACATTGTTCATTTATATATACAGTCTGTGAGTCAGACACATACTGTGACTTCTCTATGTGTGTGTATTTAGCTCTTTATGGGGAACAAATGTGCTCACGATGATGAAAACAGAACCATTTATACACTCTGAAGGCATGAAGCTTATGATTGCATAACACGCTGTTTTTAATTCAGCTTTCCTGAAAAAGCCCAAAGCTGATCTTATGATTCCAAGTCTAGGAGCTGGTTTGGAGCATATTAGCCTTTAGAGTCATACAGAAATCAATGGAAAAAGTAAGACAAATGTGTATGGTGTGTACTAGTGCTGTTGAGGGGGATAGAAGAACTGTATTTGGAGATGGATTGTACTCACCTCAGAGCACCATCTGGTGGTGAAAATAATCAACTGCTATTTGCTGTTTGATCTGGAAGTTTCTACCAACGAGGAAAAACATATAATTCTGAAAGATGGTTCATGCATTCAAAACATGTTGAATTATGCATTTAAAACCTAAAATGCTGATTTGTAGGTATTTTGGGAGGTAATTGAAATACCTTTCAGGCTACATTCAGGCATTATTTCACAAGGTCAAACTCGTTTTCAGCTGGACAGTGGAGATGTAGACTAATGTGTCATGTTTTTCTGAACCTTGTTTAATAAGAAGAGTCTGAACAGTGGAGACCAAAGTGTCTGTGTGTACATCACCAGCTGGCATGATGCCACTGACTGAATGGTGTCTGGTGCTAGTGTTCGCTGACCTACAGTGTTCTCATTCTCGCTCGCTTTCTCTCTCTCTCTCTCTCTCTCTCTCTCTCTCTCTCTCTCTCTCTCTCACACACACACACACACACACACAAACACTCTCTCTGTATCTTTGACTCTCTTTACCTCTATCTATGTAATATTTTACAGTATTCTGTGTTGCCGTTTTATATTTGCACTTGTGGTAAGTACTGCAGGTTCATGCAAGCATAAAATATTTCCTATCTTGTAAACCTGACCATCACTAGTGCAGATTGCCCACTTGTTGTGAAATTTACAAAACATTAACCTACAACCTGATTTGGTTCCCACACTATATTTAGCCAAAAACAGAAGAATATCTGAATTTCAAAATTGAAACCCAAGTTTGTACCTATTTTTACAAATATTCAAATATTTGTATAAAACTAGTGGCAATACAGCCATGTAGACCATTCCATGTGATGCAAATTAATATCCTTCATAAATCAGTATTACTAAGGGCATTAATATTTTTTGTAGCCTAGCTTTCAGATCACAGCTGTAATTATACTGGTAAACTTCAAGACATTCAAGACATTTATTTAAATATTTGAACTGCTTTCTTTATAGTTACATATATACTTTTTTCAAACAAAATCTTTAATGTGAGGTTCTCATCCTTTCTGCAAGAGTCTGTCTCTTTCACTTTTGTTTCACTTTTGTTTTGAAAAAAAAAAATGTTATCGCACATGTGGAAAAACGTGCTTCCAGATCTATGTCCAATAGGCTAATATAAGCTTGGATGTCATGTTTCAATCAGTTTAAGCAGACTAAGACCATGCGACTATAACAGTCAAACTACGGGTACTATTGCTGTGCCTGTGAAAATGGTCAATATGAACTGTTTGTCTTCCAAAATTTATTTGGCTCAGTATTGCACACTCAATAACAAAACGTACATTGCTGTGCAAAAGTCTAAAAGGCCATTTGTTCTAGTTTCTAATCTAATAAGTTATATTTTTGATCGTTTATATGCTCTGAAAATAACACACATTAGAATAAATTCTAATATTAATTTAATAAATAGCAGTTTTATGTATACCAATCTGCTTTGGTTAAGCAGTACGTCAATGTGTTAACTCAAGCTGATGCTGCTGTTGAATTTAATAAATTCACAAAGTGGCTCAAGGAGAACATCTAAAACTGTTCTTCAAACTAGTTCACAAGATATGTTTTGTTTTACTGCATTCATATTTATTTACATTTGCTCTAATGATATACGCTGTTTTTACAAGTAACTGCACATTTACTGCACAGACAAATTGTTTTAAATGGCCTATTAAGTTACATAATACTTTTGAACAGCTCCTCAGCCATCACATGGATTTACTAAATTCAGCAGCAGCAGAAACTTGATTTAACATAATGAGCTAATTACTAACCAAAGCAGGTACTGGATGAGAACTACAAATAATACTGGACTGCCATGAGGAGAGTTTTGGAAAGGGTTAAACACATTAGCATACATAATACAACTGATACTTACATTAATAATGGATATTTATATTTATAAGACTTTTATACTGCGGTATATAGATATAATAATCACTGGAGAATTTTATTTTGGAAAGTAGTAAACAACAACAGGTGTTTAGATAAGTTTAATACTGAGATGTAGCTCCGCCCTCCAGTGGATGCCATTTCAGTTATTAAATCTGTACTGCTCCTTTAAGAGTCTGTTGTTGCTGTATGCAGTGAGTGTGATCTAATGAAGAGTAACGTTCATCATTGTTAGACCACGTTCACTGTACTATACATAATCAATTCTTTCTTATGATATAGCAGAACAACATTTTATATTCATTTCTTGGGGGAATAAAATTGCCCCAATATTCGCATAAGGAAAATGAATGGAATCTTGTTGATGGAAAGACTGTTCAGACAAAAAATGGAAAAAATGGGCTGTTCTGTCACTGGAAATACATGGAAATGGGTGGAGCTACATATCATAATACAGTCAGCTAGCCAGCAGAGGTGCTAGACTTGTGGTTATCACTGGAAATAAGCTCTTACTGATCTGAAATCAGCTCTGAATGAGCTTATACAATTTAATGTTAATGTTAGTGTTAATGGCATTAAATGTTGTTCTTAGCATGTTAGCTTTAGCCCTGTTTAAGTTGGTTTAACTGTATGTAGAGGTTATTGGGTAATCTCTTCTTTTACAAAAGTTTCTCTGCAACTTTATTCCAATCCTGATTGGCCATGTACCTCCATCTTTGAGAAAAACACAGGATGAATTACAAAGTTACCTTGTTTGTTCATGTTAGTGCTGTTAGCTCACTTTTTTAAAGAGATGGTTCTATATAGAATAATGAACACTCAAAGAACGCAAAGAGTTATTTGCATGATGAAAGGGTTCAGATTGATGAGGAATGTGTAGCTTGTTCTATACAGACTGTTTCTGAAAATGGTTCCATATAGCACCAAAAAGGGTTCATCCATTATCACACACTTGACATCGTAATGATAGCAGAAACCTCTTTGGCGGTACATAGAACCATTCTCAGAAAGCTTCTGTGTAGAACTACCTACAGCACATTCCTCATTAATCTGAAGAACACTTTGAGTGTTCATGGTTCTATATAGAATTATATAAGAACCCTTGAAGAACCATCTCTTTTAAGAGTACCTCTAGCTCTCTCTAGACATACTCCACAAAATACAATATACACTCATCACTGATATTATTATTAAAAAGCAATCCATTACAGCAAGCTGTGTACAGCTCAGCACAAATACACTCAGAGTGTTTGGTATTACATTCACCTCCACAGGGCCTAAAGCAGCACCGGGTTACCCAGGCATCTCATTTAAGAGCCTGAGCTTGGGTGTGCGTGCACGATCGATCCAGCCATTGCTAGCACCAGGGCCCTGAGAGACAAGAGGCAGAGAGAAAGGGAGGGGGATTGAGAGAGAGAGAAAGAGAGAGAGAGCACAGCTATTCAAGCTAACTCGTTATGTCCAGAGCTTATTGGAAAACAGTCCGGCTAAGGCTCGGTACTGAAATTAGTTATTGATCTCTCCCTCCCTCTCTTCCCCAGTCTCCCCTCCATCCCTCTACCCCTCTCTCCTCCTCTGCTGTGCTTTGGGACTGCAACACTGCCCCCCCCTTCTGCTTCTTCTTGCTGATTCCTCCTCTTTTTCATTTGCTCCTTCTTTCTCTCATTCGTTCTCTTGCTATATATACACACCTTCCATGCAGTCAGCCTCCACTTTCATTGGCCCTTTTGTTTTCTACAAGCAGCTTTTCTAGGGTTTGATCAGTTCTTTCTCTCTCTCTTCCACTCTCTGTAAATGTCTCTCGCCCACTATTTTCTCATTAGGCCTCCTTCCATCATTAACCCTCTCTTCATTCCTCTCTGTCTCTCCTACCTGTCACTCATCCTCTTTAATTCTCTCCCTTCCCCCTCTACCTTCTATTTTCTCTCCCTCTCTCGCTGTCTCTCGCCCTTCTCTCTTTCTTCTGGCTCCTGTTTTTGCTTCATTGTTTCTCAGCAATGTTAACGTTGCTGTAATTCAAAGGAGCAGGAGGAGAGAGAGAGAGAGAGAGAGAGAGAGAGAGAGAGAGAGAGAGAGAGAGAGAGAGAGAGAGAGATATGAGGGTTAAATGTAGCCGTAATTGGCGCAGAGCAAGAAGGATGCAAAATATGATGACTGTATTCATAACTTTATATCAGCCTATACACAAGCACACACACAAACACGTTTTAATCTGTATAAATAGTCATCATATGTAACCATATTTTAATTGTTTTATATATAAATACGTAAATCCATTTTAATTACATAGTTATATACACTTGCAGTCAGAAATGTTCAACCCCACAAAGTAAGTACAGTGGAACCTCAGTTGTCATCATTAATCTGTTCTAAAGTCTGATGATAACCAAAATAAAAGATAACAGAAGCAATATGTCCCATAAGAAATAATGTAAATTCAGTTATTCTGTTTCAGACACTCCAAAATATGAACAAAAATAAATTTTATATAGAATAACTATAGTTTTACTTGCAGAACACAATGAGAAATAAATACAAAAGACTAATGAAATGGATAAATGAACATTTAACATCACTCTTACAGGTTTACGGTCTGTTTCAGAGATGCTGGTGTGGTCCAGCCAGCAGACTTTGTTTTGTACACTCATTCTCTGGGTTTTTGGACGCTATTTGTTTTTTGCACCAATTTTCAGTCGGTACTGCTACGCGCCATCGCTTTAGTGTGACTTTGTTTGTTTTGAGCTTTACTATTTGGGTGCTTCTTTTTTTTTTGTGAAGCTCTTTAGCTTTTGTCTGGTCTGCGCTTGGTACCACTAATAAGTCTGGGTATGGTCCCGTGACATCATCGTGGCATATGGAAATGTGTCCAGAGAGGTCTGTTTCAGATGAGTGTGTTGGGTGATGCTCACTCAATTAGAAACAAAGCCAGAATGAACGACAAATATGTGGGTGGATGCTTTGTTTTTGCAAAATTAGAGCTAAGTCATGTGGGCATGCCAAAAAAAACCGTGTGGATGAATGATAACTGTTGCAAAATTTCCACCACAAAAGCAGACGATAACCAAATTGCATGATAACAAGGGCAAACGAAAACCGAGGTTTATTTTCAGCTAAATGTCCAAATGAGGTCTTTATCAGCTGAATAATACATCAAGTGAACAAAGAAAGTGAATGTAGTGTTTTAGAGTATCAGGTTATTTGGTTAAAACTGCCATCTTATAATTATTCAACCCCGTATATCAGGGGGTCAAAAATACAGACCCGCCCTGATTATCGTGGTAATCCTGCCCAACAAATGATTCTAGAATGTTCTAAATGAAAATGGTTCTTGTGGATTGTGAATTGAATGGGAAAGATCCTTCAATTCATTATAAAGAGAAAGCGATCATCTCTATTATTCCACAACGTAGCACAATACACTCAGGGTCAACCCACAGACAAACGAGAAACGTGATGTATTTCTCCCAGACTGTATAGAGTCTGTGGTATTTCTTTATTAGTAAACCAAAGTGTAAGCATGTCTCTTTCCAAAAGAAGAAAAGTGGACTCAGACTGTGAGTTTTAAGAAAAATTGACTAATTCTGACTTATTCACTGAGAAAAGTGAAAACCACTGTGTGTGTGATTTATTCACAATCTACTGCAGTGCTGAAATAATATAATTTTCAATGTCATTATCAGACTCACCTGCTTACAAATACAAGGACAAATGAGAACATTAATGATAAAGTAAATCAACTACTGACCCGCAGTCAGCCTTTAATTGTAGCTAAATGGCACTAACATACCATTATAGTAAATTTTTGTATGTGTGAGTTAACAATTCAGTGTATTGGCTTTGTTATAGTTTAAGTTCTACATCAGAAATTGTCAGCTGTGGAAATAATCAAACATTTGATAAACAAAATTAATCACCCAGTGTTTTTTGTGTCATAAATATCACTCAGTTTTACATTTGATAAGTTTGTGATAGTAAATATGATAAAAAATATTTGTTGGTAATTTGTTAGTAACCCTGCACAGCAAATGTTTACATGTTGTATTCAATAAAAACATGAAAACTTATTAAAAGTATTCGTTTAAGCAGACTGTTTGTCTATTGTTGTGACTTAGATGAAGATCAGAACACATTTCAGGACTAATTTATGCAGAAATCCAAGTAATTCCAAAGGGTTTACATACCTTTTTCTTGTGAGAAAACATGCCTTGCTGTGGCAGAAAGTCCAACATTTCATCAAGAGGCCTTAACCATCTCATCAGGACAATGATGAGAAACCCTGTGTTACTGCAACAGACTTGCAGGATGATCTGCTGAAGGCTGAACCAAATGTGTCGGTAACACTTTATAATAACTTTCATTAATAAGCCATCAACTAATGTTTAATAACTGTGAACAAATCATTAGTTCATGAGAATTTCAAATGTTTATAAACAACAGTTCATGTAGTTACTAATGATTGTATTCATTTTTGGAAATGTTAACAAATCATTACTAAATCATTTGTTAATTAAATTCTCATTAACTAATGATTTGTTCACAGTTATTAATCATTAGTTAATGAGCTATTAATGAAAGTTATTGTAAAGTGTTACCAATGTGTCAATGTCAACCATAAAGAGATCACTTAAAACCAATGACTTCATGAACAGGTTCCAAGATACACACCACTCTTGACTAAGGTGAACTGGAATTTGGATAGGCCTGTAGATGTCTGGGACAGTTCTGTGGAGTGACAAAACAAAGCTAGAACTGTTTGTATGGATCAATGGTTTGTCTGGCACAACAAAGGTGAGACTTATGACCAAAAGAAACTATCCTTGAGCATTTGACTGGCATCGCAGGCATACCAAGCCATTTTGAGGAGGAATGCGATGTTTTCTGTGGTGCAATTAAACCTTGGTGATAATTGGACTTTCCAACAAGAAAATGATCTGAAGAACACTTACAAGTCAGTCGTTGAATGTTCTGGAAGTGTCCTTCACAGTCTCCAGATTTAAACATGGATGTCATCAAATCTCAATGAGCTGGAAGCTTTTGCACAAGAATAATAGGCAAAGATTCCATGCAAGAGATGTCAAAAGCTTGTCAGCACTTAAAAATTGCTTATTAGAGGTTATCAAGGCCATGGGATGCTCCACCAAATACTGAGATTTGAGGGTTGAATAATATTGCACAAGGACATTTGTAAAGAGAACTAGATGTTTTTCATTTAAACTCCAAATTGCAGCAACTTATGTGATCAAAACTGCTGGCATGTATCAATAAAATGAGTTCTTTAATTCCTGAGACATATTGATGTATATTTTCATTAATTCTATACATATCACCATTAAACTATTTAAGATGGGATTGAATATTCCTGATTGCAAATGTAGAGCTATATTGTTATTTTTAAGTGCCATCAAGTCCTGGCCGCGTTATAGTACTTCTCTTGAATCTTCAGGCTTTTTATTGACTCATTCATGATTCCTCTGATCCATCTTGCTGCTGGTCCTCTTCATCTTCTACCGTCAACTGTTCCAGCATAACTGTGTTTTCACGTGAACTGGTTCTTCTCATAATGTGTCCACAGTAAAAGATCTTCACTTTGCTTATCTGGGCTTCTAGTGAAAGGTGAGCTTTAAGCCATATATGTGTCGTTCCAACACCAAAGTTGTCAATATTCTTCTTGTCCTGCTTTTTATTGTCCAGATTTCACCCCAAAAAGAATCACAGAGATCACAGTCTGGACACTTCTAGTCTTTGATTAAAGAGACATTATGGGTTACAGCTTGTCGCTCGAGTTACTCATCATGTGTATGCATTTCTGATCATAATCTCACTGATGCCAGGTGTTCCAGTGTAAGACATGATCACAAGTGCATGTTAGCAGACAAATTAGCATTTAGCATATTTACAAAGCTACTCTGCAATGGACTCTCTGCATGCAAGGCATGTGACATTAGACCTCATACCAGCAGTCCAGCTAACAATTTGTAAGACAATAACACAAGTAAGAAGTGAAAGTTCACAATCATTAACCAATGTACAATGATATGCACATACACACATTAGTGAACACACTAGAAGGCAGTGAGCACACTTGTGGCAGCCCTATCTAGGGTGCCCAGGGAGCAGTTGGGGGTTAGGTGCCTTGTTCAAAGGTACTTCAGTCATGTCCTGCCAGGGAATTGAACCAACAACCTTCCGGTCACAAGACCACTTAAAATCCAGCTTCTAACACAAGTACTAGCAGTGAAGCTCTTCCATTTCAGGCTGTTATTTAAACCCTAATCCGTACAAATTCTGAAATACTTTAGCAAGTGTTTTTTTGTTTGTTTTGTTTACATCCTGATATGGCTGTAGTGATAACGTAATGTACTGAGAAATTTGAAGTAGCAATGATCAGCAGTGAGTCGAAAGCACGTACCACCCTGATTGATTCCAATTGGTAATAACTGTGTCACTTCATTCCCAATTTGCACAAACTTTATGATGTCACCAACTCCACCTACTACATTTTTGCTGCCTCCTGCCACTTGATCTCTCATTGAAGAGGACATTCAGCTGCTTTGTTGCATCTCATCGCTGCCAGGGCTACACTGATGGTTGCTTAGTCTGATGTTCAAATTTTGAAGAGCAACACCCTAGGAAATGGCAAGAAAGTAGCAGAGAGATTCATTATTGGGGTCTTTGGTGTAGGCTCCGTCCCCAGCCCAGGTCTGCAGCAATCAGTCTAGAGCAGATAGTGCTGGATAGATGGACAACATGGGTGGAGCCACCCTCCTGGGCAACAAGACCAACCTAGTGGTGGTGGAAAGGAGGAGGATGACGTTGTTTCATCGATGCCTGCAATCGATAAAGCAGAAACACAAAGCTTCCTTTTAAAGTTGAGTAGTAAAGTGTGATTGGCCAGGAAGCCAAATAAATGAGTGCTGTAGTACTAGCTTAGGTAAACACTGGTGAGTGCACAAGCATTATGTTTTTATTGCAGAACTTTCACTTCCGCTTTCATTACCATAGTAACCATTTGTTAACATCTTAGTAAGTACCTGGCAGACCAAGACATTGGTCAGCAACATCTTAACAGCTATATTAGAGACCACAGCAAACACCTAGCAGTGCCCCAGCAATCATCTGGGGGCTGCTCTGACTTGCATAAAGCCACTTATGAACATCTCTGGTTCATGCTTCTATTTCAGTGTTACTTCTATACAGAAGGTGCTGATGAAGGTTTAGGCCTTTCTGATCTACAGGACTCTACACCATCTGAAACAAAAAACTCATCCAGAAACTCTTGCTTCATGAATCCACCCTTAAGCTCCCTTCATTGAGGCATGTTCTGGTTCACAGGTTGAAACAAGCAAGGCTCTTCTCAGCTTGAGTCATTTTGATTAGAAAACTCCTTGTGCTCATTTTGTGCTTGCTTCAAAGCTTGTATTACTGTAAAGCCACTTATCTGTAAAAGTTGGAGATGGTTTCCTGTTAGATTATAGAAGATATGATTAAAGAACGAAAGAACAATGCTTGGCTAACATTGCTGGTTCAGTTTGTTAAGCATACTTTGCGTAAGAAGAAAAATGACTAAATGTTTTTAATACAGAGTCTACGTAGAGTAATGAGGCCTTATGTGCATGGGTAGATTACAGTTGTTCGGTCACCCAGCTGAACTGGGAAGGGATGGTTCATCCACAAATCATATTTACATATTTTTTCCACTAACCTTAAGTAGGGTGCATCAGCCTTGAAATATTTGCCAATTTTACTTTAGAACAGAAGCTGTGAGACTTAGACTTCAAATCAATAGTCACCTAATGTTTTCAAAATATATCCCCAAAATGTACATCAACTTGCTCAAACACCATACAGATCTTAACTAACTGGTGGAACCTCTGTTTTGTTTGATACTGGCCCTTTAAAAGAATGGTTCACTCAAAACCATATATACGTAGCAGCCAAGACATGTTTGCATCTAAATTTGGCTTCAGAAATTTAGAACTAAAAAAGGCAAAAAAACAAGTGATATAAATCAATAGTCACCTAAAATATTTCACTCTTTTCAGTCAAAATACATCATAAAATAATTGTTTTCATTGATACTGGCTTTTTAAAGATTGGTTCGCTTCTAAGTCATATTTATACAGCTTTCCAAATATGTAGTTGATCAGTCAATATACAGTAACAGTCAAAAGTTTGGACACATCTTCTCGTTGGACTGGTTTTTCATTTTTTAATTGTCTGCATTGTAGATTAAAGGTACAGTATGTAATATTCTTTATCTTTTAGCAGAATTTAATATAATCACTAATAAAAATGATTAAAAACACATCTAATCATTAAAAACTAAGAAATAATGATTATTTTACCTTAGAATAAGCTGTTTATATCTACATTGGTTGCGGGTCGAACACCGACTGAGGCCGCCATGTTGCATCGCCATGTTTCTACAGTAGTTCGAAAAGGACAAAGAAGGCCAGCAAAAACCGTTTGTGCTGTAATGACGAATTGGCCACTCAGATTCGATGGTGCTGTAGCTTTGTTTTACCGTTGGCTGACATAAAACAGGAGAAGAAGAAGAAATAAACATTATACCTCAATAATAAGAATTACACAGAGGAGAAGCAAGAATAAAGTTTTGGTTTATTTGTTAAGATGGCGGAACATTCTTATGCTCGTCAAGAAGAGAAAATACAACTTCAATCGTCAAGGAAAAGAAAACATGATGAAACGTAGCTTCATATTCGTGTGCGCAGTGTTTTTCCCCCATTCCACCTTAAATGGTGCTGCAGGACATCGTAATGCATTGGAGCTGAACACTGCTGCAGCATTTAAGGTGGAACGAGAGATTCGTAGCTGCGCGCTAGTTAGCAAGCTTAGCTAATATGAGCTCGTGTGAACTCTTATCGGCTGAAGTGCCTTCTTCAGAGCATGGCAAGCTTACCTTGACTAGAGAAAAATGTGTATCCTGCCTGCATGATCTGTCTACAGTGAAGCAGTTTTATGCATTTACTTTGTTACTTTGTACAGAAAACAGCTAACGTTTACAATAGCACTACTGAAGTGCAGAAAATATGTTTCGTCTGCATTGTAGCTATGATTATTTTACATATTACATTTCCTAAATTTCTAATTAAAATGAATCTTACCACTTGACATATCACTAGCTCTAAAGCTGCTATTAGACATTGCGTTCGGGAGTATCAAAGATATATGAGATCTTACGGCCACCTTAGAGACTCCTCTGTGTTTGGAAGGGAGGGACTGTGGAAAAAGTCTTCAGTTGGTTGCAATATAGAAACTAAACCACTAGATGTCGCTGGAAACTACATACTGTGCCTTTAATACTAAAGAAATACATATGGAATTATTTAGTAAACAAACAAGTGTTAAACTAACTAGAACATGTTTTATACTTTACATTCTTCAAAGTAGGCACCTCTTGCTTAGATGGCAGCTTTCTTGGCATTTTCTCAGTCAGCTTTATGAGGTAGTCACCTGTAATGGCTTTCAGTTAACAGCTGTGCCTTGTCGAGAGTTAATGACTTGCATTTCTTGCCTCTTAATGTGTTTGAGACATCAGTTGTGTGTCTACTTTGAAGAATCTAAAATCGAAAACATTTTTTGGTTTGTTTCAACCCACATGGATCACACACTGCGCATGGGGCCCCAAGTGCACATAGGGGCACCAAAAAAGTCTTTTTAGATGGTTTGCACTTTTGGACCAATTACAGGAAGTTGAGACAGGTTATGGTTAAACCATTAAAACAAAGAAGAAGAACTGGAAAAACGACAAAAATCATCTGCTGCAGCAAGTATAGGCAGACACAGCCCATGTACTTGTAGATGATGATGACGAGATGTGTCATGAAAAGTTCTTTAAACAGGCAAGGTGAGACATTTTTTTTCGTCTGAGGAGATTTTAGGTGCAAGGCTACGCACACCGCAACAACTAAGATTGATCTGCTTGGTGGCATCGTATTTCCACTTTCACCTTCACTGTCATTTTAAATTCAGTTGGAGAAAAACATTAGCAGAAATGAACGCCATTATACTTTAGCCATTCAGATGTCTTGTTTGGAAAATTATGCAACAGCAGGCTGTTAAGACTACAGTAACAACTGGAAGTTAATGTTGAGCAGGCAATGTGCTCATGATTGTGGCATCTCAAGCATGATTTCTTCAAAATGACCTGTTTTTGACGCTGCATATATTGGAGTGAAACTTGTACAGTGTGGTTACACAGACACATGAGATTGGCCTTTTAAAGTAGCCAAGCTTTTGTCCGACCAGATCTAGCCAGAATCCAAACCTCAACTAATCAGACAAGGCAGTAGATCAAGCTTTCTTCAA
>BRDA01029084.1:0-20293 GCA_036984385.1 Crenuchus spilurus | reverse complement strand
TCGATTCCCAAAGATTTGCAGCCCTAATCAGAAGACTACTAGACTGAATATGAACACAGTGTCCAAACATTCAGTGCTAACGTTTGTCAAAACAATTGGTTTGAAGCTTTTTAAACTTAACAATATTATTAATGTTACACTTATATAGCACCTTTATTAATACCACACTCCATTTACACACACCAGCGAGGACTGCATCGAGCACTAGGGGGATCACCCAGGACAGAGTGCCAACAATATCTGGGCATACATACAGTACATACACACATTTATACACACCAGGGTAATCTTAGAGTAGCCAATTCACCTGATCTCCATGTTTTTGGACTGTGGGAGGAAACCGGAGTCCCCGGAGGAAACCCACACAGACACGGGGAGAACATGGAAACTCCGCTCAGATGTGGACTCGAACCCAAGACCTCAGCACTTGAGAGGGCTAACGTGCTAACCACTAAGCCACCGTGCCACCCCATGCATATTCTTTTTTCCAACAAATTCATCTTTTAGAGAAACATTGGGAACAATGCAAGATCTTTTCTTAAAGAAGATCCTGCAGCTTCACAGATGCTGTTTTAGGCACATAGTGTGTTTCTTAAATTATAGTAGGCTTTGCTGATGTACTGGACATTGCTATCAACATGATCACATATTCCCTTCTTTTCATGTCCAGCGGTTGTCCAGTAGACACTGTCTCATCCAGCATTTCTTCTCAAATCAAAGTTATTACTACAAAGTTTGCCCCCTTGTGCTGCAGCAAGGTGGGCAGCATGGCCTGGTGGTTAGGAATCTGGTCTTGTGACCGGAAACTTGCTGGTTTGATCCCCAGGCAGGTGATGACAGAAGTTCCCTTGAGCAAGGCACCTAACAACTAGCTGTATGATGTTCTGAATAAGAGAATCTTAAATGTAACAGCTTCTACTTTCCTAGGACATTGTTATACTTGAAACATTGCTGTGTGGACTTGTTTACATTCAGCCGGGAAACAGTGTTGGACACAAATGTTACTCCAGCTCATACTGAAAGTATTGGTTGGAGCTCCATCACTCCGGAGAGCACTGCTCCACAGTCCAACACTGGTGTAATACCCCTCTAGCTGACATTGCCATTTGACATAGTGATGTTAGGGTCACGTACAGCTGCTCTGGAGCATCCCATTCTATTGGTAATGCTTTTTTATACATGCTGTGTGTGCACAACTAAGTGTCTGTGACACCTAGCTGGCTTAATGCACTAATTAGTTTGTACATCCATAGTTTGGAATTAACTTCAGTTTCACTCTGACCATCTGAATTGGTTCTGGAGGCACATATACCTTATGCGTCACGGTGGGTAATCACAACATAAAAACATGCTTTGATACTTGTGTGGCCTGATTTCTGTTTATTTTCTAATGCCTGTCATTTTGTGACAGTGCTAGAATTCTATTGAGACCTATGAGAGCAGATTCAGACAGAACGTATCTACAAATCAATAGATTAGTGTAATAATGCTCAGCATCCGCAACCAAGCTGCTCTGTTTTCTTCTTGAGATTTGCTGTCTTGATATTCTGAAGGCTTCCATGCCGATGCAGAATTGAAGCCTTGACAAGCTTTTGCCCTCTTTACTCTCTCACAGCAGGGTTCATCAAACAACCTGAGCCAAAAATCATCATTTGTGTAAAACCAGTTCCTTGGCTCACTCTCTCTCTCTCTCTCTCTCTCTCTCTCTCTCTCTCTCTCTCTCTCTCTCTCTCTCTCTCTCTTTCTCTCTCTCTCTCTCTCTCTCTCTCTCTTCTTTCTGTATCTCTCTCTCTCCTTCCTCTTACTGGCTAGGAGACAGCTGTGTGCAGTTTTAATTGACGGGGTCACTCAAGCTCTTCAGCCGAACATCTTTGAATTGCTAATTAAATGAAGGCGGGCTGGAAATGCAAGGGAATGAGAGAATTGACTGCTCCTCCGCACACCATCTCCTTTTGTCCCTGTGTGTGTGCGTGTGTGTGCATATGTATCACACAGCCTCACTGATGAGGAAAAGCTGGCTATGCCAGCAAAATGAATTTTTTATGATTGCCTTGTATAAATATTGTGTTTAAAATTCCACAGAATGTGCTCAATGGCAAATTAAATGGCATGCTCAATAAGGCTCTAACGATTTTAATACATTGACAAATCCACAAATAAAGGCTTGAAACAGCGTATTGACAGTTAAACTGTACCACCAGTTTGGGTGGGAAATATCACAATATGTTGGTGGTATTGTGCTAAACTACACAACATGCCTTTGTGAGAATATCATGGTTGTTGTCTAGGGGCGTAACAATTCTGACCAAGACCAAACTGTTATACAAACAAACTCAAACCTAAATTATATTTTTTTATTTTATACTATACATATTTAATTATTGATGTTGTGAAAACAAACATCATAAACAAAATAAAATATAAAAAGTTTCTCATATAATGAACATAAAACATTTAAGTCACAGAATTATTATTATATTTATAGTCAGGACATGTGAAGTTTCATGTGAAGTTTAGTTAATCTACTATGTTTCTTAGTGCTTCTCTCTACAGTATTCCAAATTATTGATGATTTAATAAAACCCATATTTCTTTCCTCCAGTTTACAGAGTGTTATGAGTGCTACAAATAAGTGATACAGTAGTGAGCACAAGGGGGCAGTGGGCATGGATGTGCCTGGAACTGAAAACAGTCTAATCAGCCACAGTGCCCAGGATCTAGTTTGGTTTGGTGCCTTGCTCAAGGGCATTTCAATCGTTTTATGGGATCCAGTAGGGATAACCATTTGCCACTGAGGCAAGTTACAAAAAAAAAATTAACCAGCACTTGTGAAGCAGCAGGTATACAAAGAACCACTTTTAGTGGACAAAGCCTACAAACATCTTGTGAATCACTTTAAAATCAGCAGAAATTATAAAGTTAATTTCTAGTTTGAATATCCTACCAGGTGCCAAAATGGAACTGCAGCATAATTTAAGGTGGAATGGGAAACTTGAACAAAAAACTAACTTCAGCTTCATGCAGAAACAACAGAAATCAGCAGAAATACATACATTTATTTCATTTACTGTGCCATATAGTGATGGTATTCATTCCTCTTTTAGGATTTTTTTTTTGCAGTCCTGAGTTGTACTGTCCCAGTTTGAAGAACCAGTTGAGTTATCAAACTGTATGTAGAGTTGTAGGTGGATCCTCTTTAAGCTATGACTGCCCCTAAGAAGCATTTACAGAGCATGATTTAAATAGCATAATATGTCATGTCCTAAAACATATTGTATAATATGAAGGTTTTAGATTTGGCTTCAGAGGTGGACTGTCCATCAAGAATTATTATTGGTAGATCATTGTAAGCCACTGGCTGCTATTTGGCCTTTGAAAGACCAAGGAAATATAGCAAGGGGACCATCCCCCTGCAGACTGCTGAGGGATAGTAGGCCTGGTCAATAAACTTAATAGCATGGGGATATTGGGAACTTTATTGTATCACTTTTAGATGGATATAGCTTAAAAAGTGAAATATAACTGAACATGTCTTATTTTTCCTTATCATCCGCCTGTATTGACACTTTGCCCCACTATCTAACCTGAATAGCTCTTTCTAATGTGGAAAACACTACCAGTTATCAAGGACATGCTAACTTCAGTAATTTCTTTAGAAAGTTTATTTTTAAAGCATAAAAAACACAATAATCAAATATTCCATTCTAGTGAACCTGAAAATATGGTTAGCGTTAGACCTCAAATGCTCATATAATGCTCCAGAAGTGTTCCTCTGCATAGGTTTTGTGCCTGCACTCACACGCATGTGTACACACATACACACAGCTGTTGCAAAGGGTGTATTTGGAGGCTCTCTGGAGAACAGCAACATTAATAACAGTAAGTGGATAATGTCCTGACTCATATGAGCATTCGGATGGGGGCTTAGCCACGGCTTAACTTCAGCCATGGAGAGGCAGGCAGCGGAGGGGGAGGGGTCATATCAGCCTGTCACAGTCTTCTCATTCAACTGCAGTCATTTTCACCTCAAAACAACACTCCATCCACACACAACAGTCAAAAAATAAAAACACCACTCTAAGCTTATTGACCTCAGAGTTCTCACAGGGGTCACGTTGCTCAAGCCGAGTGGCATCACCAGCTCTCTTGAATGACCGTGAGGTCAACATTACCACATGCCAACAGGCACAACTACATTCCATTCATTCCAAATGAATGACAGTTTCTCAGGTACTGTAGAAGATCAAGAGAAAAACAGGCTGGATGGTTGATATTTATTACTGTGTGAATAATAGGAGAGTGCTTGTCTTCACCTTCTAATGGATTCCATTATTGATGGACTGGCTAGACATTCAAACACGCCCTTGTTCACAAAGAAATTGTAGCTGTGGGTGTACATTTCTTGATTTGGATTTTTATGATGCTTTAAGGAAATAATTCAGTGATTCATGAATTGATTTGGTTCTGTTATCTGTTATTTTACTACATACATTTAAAAATACTCAAATGCTCAAATGTGACTGAAGATACTATACAAAACCATTAAACTAGACTATGCAAAATCCTTACTGTGGACTGTAAACCATTTTTTAAAACTTTTTAACATCCATACAGTGAAACACACACTGTTTATCACACTAGGCTGTGAGAACATGTGCCTGAAGCAGTGGGCAGCCCTATCCACGGTGCCCAAGGAGTTGGGGGTTAGTTGCCTTGCTCAAGGGCACTTCAGTACTGAACCAATGACCTTCCAATCAAAAGACCAGATCTCTAACCACCAGACCATGGCTGACTGTAAATGTAACTGATTCAAACATTACAGAATCACTGTGGTTAATTGCTTTATAAGAGATGCATCACAGTTTGCCAATGCATTTTACACCCCTAATATTAGATTTAATTGTAGTGTTAGAGCAGAGAAATCACCAAACTATACTGGCACCGGTCCTCCAGGACTGCAGTTTGACACCACTGGTGTATACACTGTTCAGCCAAAACATTAAGACCATTCACAGATGAAGTGAATAACATTGATTAACTCATAACAATGGCACATGTCAAGCCCTGGGATGTACTAAACAATGAGTGAACACTTAACTCTCACACACAATGAATATTGAGGACAATATCCAGGTCTGCACACCTGAGCCACTTCGACAAGGGTCATATAGTTATGGACAGTAGTAGTATTAGTAATAGTATTTGGTCACAGCACCTCCAAAGCAGCAAGGCTTGTGGACTTCAATTAAGCAGCAATGGTCAGTACATTGACCAATTTCTCCCAATCTCAGTCTGATCAAGCATCTATGGGATGTGCTGGAACAGCAACTTCAATCTGCTGTAATTCCACCGCCACCAGACTTACAGAATACCATCAGAGGTCTTGTAAAGTCCATGCCCTGGTGAGTTGGAGCTGTCCAGGTGGCATATGGAAGACCAACAGTATACACTATAAAGCAAAGGTTTCCTGGTAGAGCTTTTCGATGTTCAGCAGATTGTCACACTGGCAGAACTCTTACATGTACCTCCAAGTTAAAATAAAAAGAGAACTTACTTTTAAAACCTTAAAGTACTTTTAAAGTAAGTAAAATGTTCTTTGAGCAATCCAGTCTTTAAAAGGTTCAACTCAAATGGTTCCTGAAATGTCTTAGTCCTTTACTCTAAAATGTTTAATTCTTTTAATTAAGGTTCTTTTAGGATATATTTTTGTTTAATATTTTAAACGTTTTCAAAGAACTTTTAAAAATGTACCTGTAGGCACTTTTTTAACGGTTCCTTTGCTTCACCCGAGGAACTCCTAAAAGATCATTCAGGCCTTTTTGTTTTTAAAGTGTATTATCAGCAATAGCTAATTGGTTTTAATGTTATGGTTGATCAATGTATACTTAATGGCTATATAAAATGTGTATGAAATCTCCATAGCATACAATAGTGGATGGAGTGACTTGCTGCATATTTAATGAGGAGACAGTGAATCTGCATTGCACTGCATAATAAACAATGATTTTATGGTAATTCAATAGGAAGGTCTAACTCTTGTGCAGTGTATAGTAGTGATCTAATCTCTCTGTCTTTGAGTGAGGTGAACACTCACTATATTGACCTCCTCATGCAGCTGTACACAATGCACTGATGGACTGTTTGCAGCTCTGTTCCAGCACAAAAAAACACAGGTTAAATTATTAAAGGTGATTTCTGAACTGAACACATCAATCACTGAATGGTGGGTTGGTGGCAGGCGGGCAGCGTATACATCATCATGACAGAGAGAGTTAAGAGTCTGTTGGAGAGGCTGTTTATTCTCAATTGAGTTAATGAGGATGTGATAAAACATGGCATCCCCTCCACCTTGCCCAACAGATCTGGGTTAATGGAGAGATGCTGCATTCACTGATACTGCTTACTGATTGCAGTCTGTTCTCAAAAATACGTCATTGAATCGGCTGATCTTTGGACCTTTGACTAGACCCATTGTTACATCTAGCCAGACAGGTGCTTTCTGTTGTTAATATGGCCACCTACCTTTCCAGGAAAAAACATCTGACTGACGTGCAAAATAACCAAAGACAGATCACATTGTTTTAGTGTGAAATTTTTAATAATATTCAAAGAAAACCTTCAGAAGACAAATTCATTCACTTAAAGTGGTTAATTTCAAAAGAACTGCTGAATGAACAAGTATATACAACTGCTACAGGCTATTATTTGCCTTTCATGAACAGGAACAAACTCTTGGTCTGAACTCTTAAGACCAAGTTCACACTGACACACATAAACAGTCTGAAAACATAAAGTATTAGGAGGTAGTCTTGTTTTAAGAACCACCCACTAAATATATCCTCTACCGAATCAATCATCAAAACAAAATGTGACATAGTAGGTAGTAGAGTTTCCAAGAAAGGTGCCATGTAGGTTCAACTTTACTGTTGAAACAGTAGGTAGAAACAGGCTCATCATGGTGAATGCACAACAGGAAGGAAGTTAAATTTGCTAACTAGAATTGTCTGTTCTTACACTGTCAAATAATAGCTACCACATACGGCATTCAGGCTTGAATAGATTTCTTTGTGCACATCCAATAAGCCATTGTCTAAACTAAAATTTTCTATTGGGTGGTGTTCTGATTTATTGCAGTGTTTTTATATACAAACAGACTTTTTTATCTTGTACAAAACAGTACAAGTATAAGTGATGAGATTAATGGTTGTAGCCAGTCATGAAACTGCAGTGTTTGTAGTGGTTTCTGCAAACATATACAGTGCATAATAATCAGTGAAATATAACAATCCCACAATGCATTGCAGTGAAAAAGTAGTATACAAATTACATACCCATAATGTGCTGTGTTGTTTGGTTTGACAATTCCCACAAAACTTCCCCCCAAAAAAGAGGAAGGTTGTACTGAGCGATGTTGGTAGTCTGAGGAGGGTTGGAGGAGATGGATGCAGAGGTGGTTCCAAGACAAGGCTTTATTAGAGAACTCAAAACTGTAGCAAAGAAACAAAAGAAATATTGTGGCTATAACTTGACTATGACAAAACAATGACGTGAAGGCAGTACATAACTATGAAGACGATACATATAACACTGGTGACAATATACTTGACTAAGACGACATACAATAACTGACATTGAACTGTGAGACACAAGGAAAGCTATATAGCAAACATAATCAGATTGGAAATGAGACAGCAGGGATGACAAGACATGAGGTGGCACATGTACAATGTAAACAAATAAAGAGCATGTGGACAGAGATGAGGACAGGGATGAAGCTGTGGCAGGATGTTTTGCACAGGTAAATAGTTACACTTATAGTTTTCTGAAGAGGATTATACTGAGAGATACTATAGTTACATTTAAATTTCTGTGAGGAAGATTATATTGAGCGGTAATGGTAGCCTGAGGTAAATTTTTAGTGTGAAGACATCACTGTCTGTAAAAACATGTTCATATAAGCAGCACTCAGATTACAGAGACCCAAAACCATCACCAGAAAGATACATTGTAATTGTAAGGTTTTTGTTACTTGTATTGGCTATTTGTGAAACAGCATGTTGCACAATGTTCCTTAAAATACTGCTCAATAAAGTGAATAGGGGCCCATTTTGGACACAGCTTTACTGATGTTTGCCAGAAAGCTTGGGTTACAGTTTGGTCAGCTTGGATGCTGGTGTTCCAAAAGCAGCACTGATTGATCCAAGAAAGTTCATGTTACATGTGAAAGTTTGCAAAAAATCAAAAAGAATAAAATAACATTGCATTTCTTACAGTCAAAATAAAAACATGTTTGGGTTGCAAAATATCATCAATTATAGATGTAAATTAATTTTTTGATGTCTGCAAAGTTTGCACAAATAAACTAAACTTAGTGTGGAAAGACCTTTACTCTGAAATTCTGATTTTGGGATCTGGATCTGGATGACCGTTCACATATGGCTGCTTTTCCACACTTGGGGAATTTGGAGTTCATGGTCTTGCAGAGCCGGATGTTTAGATGGATTGGTAATAGGGAGAGAGGTAGTGGGGGAGATTGCATGTTTGGACTTATGAAATGCTTTAATGCGTTCTCAGCCATCTCAGGCACACTTATGTAGCACTTACTGAGGAGAGATAAATATTTAGCTGTACTTCATGTGTGTGTTTTTTCCTCACAGCTGAATGCTTCAGCATCTCTTGTGAAGGCTCTTATGCATGCATGTGTGTATGTGTATAAGCGGCCCGTCTGTCCTGGTTTGAGTGAGGTTGTGTGTGTATAGTATGACGTTTGTTTACAGCACTGTAGACTTTGCTACAGTATATAGTAGTGTCAGATATGTTATATGTTTGTGTCAGTGAGGTTGCTGCATGTTCATGTGGTTTTGCATAGCTGTATTCCTCCTTACTCTGCTCAAGGGCAAGAGAGCAACTCCAAATGACTCTCTCTCTCTCCCTGTCTCTACCCCTCTCACAGACTCACTTTACCTCAGTCTCTCCTTCATTGTTTTTTTCCTCAGGCCTTTTCTCTCTCTCTTCTATTCCATCTCTTCTCTTTCAGTCTATTCTCTTTGTTTCTATTCCTTCTCTCTTTCATTTTCTTTCTCTCTTCCCCTCTCAATTTAGCGTAATGCATTCCAGTATAGTGAAAGACCAATTAACTGTTAGCAGATTAGACTAATTATTGCCATTTGAGATAATCAGCATCTGCTGATTTTTAATCAATTGGCCTGTGCTCACGAGGCCAGTAACCAAACAAACAGGCACAATTACAGGCACATGTGCAGGCAGCCTTATCAAGATTGGCTGCTATAGAACAATGTTAGAGCTCCCCCTGGTGTTAGTTGCAACACAGGCAGATAATGATATGACTGATAAACTTATCCTTTTGTCATAAAAACTGTTTAAGAAACAAGTAACCGACTATTTGGCAATCAAAATAATTTCGCTGAAAATGGCACACTCTCATGTTCGGCCGAATAAGGGAAAAGAATGAATTACAAGTACCAAACTACAAAGTATCAAACTACAAATACAACCTTTACTAAACTGCACATGTTATGATGAAGCCACAGTACAGCCACTTAGCTTTGTGCTGCTCCAGCGGTAGTCTCTATAGTCTCAATAGTCTCTATTGCTCTACCACTCCCTTTATTCTCTATGTGTACTTTCTGCCTGTCTGTCTTTCTGTCTCCTCATCTCTCTCTCTCTCTCTCTCTCTCTCTCTCTCTCTCTCTCTCTCTCTCTCTCTCTCTGGAACAGAGAGTTGGCAGCAGATGTTGTGGAGCGTGCTGTGTGGCAGTGGGGCTATATGGGACCAGCTGGGCTCGTAGTGCCAGTGGTTGGGCTAATGAAAATGGTTGTGCTATGAGTTTGCTCTGAGCCAGTGGCATGTGACGGCTGTAGGACGTCTCTGGGGGTTGGTGTGTGCGTGAGTGTGTGTGACTGTGTGTGTGCAGCCGTTGTGCTGGCGTCCACAGGCTGACACACACCAGCAGCCGCAGCAAGCTGTCCGCGTACAACTGTGCTGCCCCACAAAACCAGACTGCGTAGCCAGTGTGTGTCTGCTGCCTTCTTCCACTTATTACAAACTTCTACATAACCCTTTAACTTTCACCTCTCATCCTTTCCCCTCCACTCATCTTCCACTCCCTCTCTCTTCTGCTCAGCTCATTTATTATCTCCGTCTGCCTTCCTCTAGTGATTGTCAGAGTTGATGATAGTCAGTACCACATTGTTACATTAAAGCTTGTGTTAAAGAGGTTAAAAATATTGCAATACAGGCCCCGAGTGGCTCAGCAGGCTAAGACGCTGACACTATGACCAGAGGATTACGAGTTCAAATCCCGGTCATGCTGTTTGCCATCAACAGCCGGGGCTCAAGAGAGCAATATTTGGCAGTGCTCTCTCTGTGCATGTGGATGGTGCTCTCACTCTCCCTATCACTCTCACATTGCAATGTCCGCTGGCTCAGGCGTCTACTGATTGGTCCATTTGGAGCTGGGAACCCTGCGCTTTCCTCCAAGTGCGTTGCCGCCCCAGTGATGGTGCATCAGCGGTAGTTTGAAAAGAGGCAGTGGCTGTATCACACACAGCAGAGAAGGCGTGTGCATGTCTTCACCCTCCTAGAGTCAGGGACAGTGCAAAGTGATGGTGAGAGCCTCCTATTGGATGGGATGGGTTGATTGGCTACTATCACATTGGGAAGGGGAGAAAATTGGCAAACATTTATTTAAAATAATAATAATAATAATCCATCCATCCATTATCACACCCGCTTAATCTTTATCAGGGTCATGGTTAGTCCCTACCCCCTCACTGGGGGCAGGGCAGGGCATTACACTATTCAACTAAGCCCAGGACAGGGCGCCAGTGCATCGCTGGGTGCACACATACACACACACGGACAATTTAGAGTAGCCAATTCACCTGATCTCCATGTTTTTGGACTGTGGAAGGAAACTGGAGACCCCAGAGGAAACCCACGCAGACCATGGAAACTCCACTCAGATGGGGACTCAAACCCAAGACCTCAGTGATGAGAGGCGAACATGCTAACCACTAAGCCACCGTGCCACCCTAATAATAATAATAATAATAATAATAATAATAATAATAATAATAATAATAATAATAATAATAATAATAATAATAAATCCAATACATATGTTAGAGTTTATGATTCAGTATATTATGATATTGTGATATTGTAATTGAAACGATATTTTGCAGTATTTTAAATCTAATTTTCAGAAAACTGTCAGTGGTGTACACTTACACTAATAGGAATAGAAGAGTCTAATGGATGAAAATAGATGACAGAGCTGCTATTTACTGGTCAGGGGTTTAAATACAACAGTAAAATGAAATCTGACTTCAGCCTCACCACTGTTTTGATCATCGACACAGTATCACAATATATAATGTGTATAAGTGTATCGATATTATCCTCATCCAGAACTTCTACCCTGGACACAGAGCTCATTATATATTAATTCCACTAAACCTGAAGATCAGTATTTTACATGAATACCAATACAGTTAATATATTACACAGTACTGCTCTCATCTCTTTTCTCTCTCTCCATCTCCCTTTCTCTGTCCCATCTTCCTCCTCTGTCGCAAATAATGTTCTGTCCCTCGCGCTGACTTATTTAACAGAGATGGGTTAGCAGGGCTACTCATTAATTCATTACCATCCCCCCAGAGACAAAGCCACAGCATTACATGCCATCCTAGTGGAGTTGATTTTGCCCTGGAAGAGCAATAGGCGGGGGGAAGTTCCAGCTGAAGCAGTTTTCCTCATTACTAGGTGCTGAAACGTTGAAATACACACGCTGAAGTGAAGATCCAGTCTTTTGAAAGTGGATTAAATGGTTCGTCGTGGGACCAGCACCCATGTGCTGATGAGAAGAATGGATTCGACCATTTATTACCTCAGTGTAACACATTTATCTTTATTAAAAGCCTATTTAATTGTGATATGGAGGAAGATTGATCTGTTTGGTTGAAACTTATGTTGACAGCTTAATGGCAGCTGCGATCGCTGAAGCAGTTTGCTGCAGTTACACTTCACTGTACACCCTAATGCAGTGAGTCAACAAAATAACAAGTAATACAATTGGCACTGAGGATATTTGTTTGGAGTCAGAGTAGCTGATTAATATCTGCACTCGTGGAGCATATTTTTGAAAACCAGTAAAATTATCCTTTCAAACATGATGGAAATTCAAAATGTTCATGCAATGTTGAAACTGTGCTGTGAGGATTAGTTTGTATTCAGCCATGAGAGCATTAGTGAGGTCAGGGACTGCAGTTGGGTAATGTTCTGAATCACAAACTCTACTTTGAGTCATTGCAGTAGAAATGGATGAAGATCCATCACTCTAGAGGACAGTTCTACTGCTCCACAGCTCACCATTGACATAGCTGACTTTTATCAATGGACATGATGACTTTTAGAGTTCTACCAAGTATTTCAAGTATTGAAACTTTTCAATATTCAAATCAATACTGTGAACCAATTTCACAGCATTTTGCAACATCATTTGACTGTAAGACCACTGATCTATGATCAGGACCCTCATCAGTTAATTTAATTCTATTTATTGTGATATGAAAAATGAAAGATGACCCCAGAACAGCATTTCTATTGAATATATGAATTTAAAGACAGTTATGTGTGTTTTTATTAGTATACATAAATTATATATAATATGAATGTATAAGTATTGATTTTATATTAAATATTTTGTTAGCACACTTCTGATACCAAAATTCTGACATCTTGACAACCCTAGTGACCATAGACTTATGCAGTTGCTCCAGAGCATCTCCTGGTAATGCATTTCTGTGAACATTTGTGTGTTTATAGTTGAAGTAACTGAATTCACTTATTAGAAGGTTTTCTGTGCACAGCACAGCAGAAGTTCAGTGAAGATGGTGTATTACATGAGCTAGTGGAGGTAGAGGTGGGCCCACATATGGGGTTCAGCAAGAGGATGCTGGGCTTCACCTTTTCCTCAGTCTTTCTTCTCCTGTGGGCTCCATTCTTTCATCTCATGCACTTCAATGAGCCCAGCAAGGCCCATGTAGGGCCTCCCATGGAGCAGGGCAGGAATGGGTCACTCACAGCATTTATAAAGAGAGAGGAAAAGGAAAGAGCAACATGAAAGAAACAGGAGTAGAACTGACTAGATTAGGTTGGGGTGAAGATTAGGTTTGTATTGGTAGATCAGTTTTTTAAATATGTGTAAAGTATTAGCTCAGATAGACAAATCATATTGGGGAGAAAATTGGGGTAAAAAAAACCCAAAACAATCAGGCATCATTAAAATACTCATTCTAGAAAAGGGTATTTTCATAAATTTCAGTTTCACACTGTTGAAACACTTTATACACAGTCCCCTTCATTTCAGGGCACCAAAATAACGTCCCAAATATTTGCTTCACAGGTGTTTATGATTACTCAGGTGTGACCCATTGCTTCATTAGTGAAGACATTAGATACTTAGGCTTGATTCTAATATGTCAAACACATTTAGAGCCTGTAGTTACCATTGTTCAACATGAGTACAAGAGCTGCACCAGAGAATGTAAAAAAAAAGCTATTGTGAGGCTGCAAAACAAGAAAAAAACCATTAGAGACATCGGTCAGTCCTTGTTACCAAACTCAACTGCATGGAATATCATTAAGAAGAAAGAAAGCACTGGTGAGCCCATTAATCACAAAGGGAATGGTAAGCCAAGGAACACCTCCACTGCTGATAGCAAAAGAATCCTCACAGTGGTAAAGAAAAATCCTCATTTGTTTGTCTAACAGATCAGAAACTGCCTTCAGGAAGCAGGTGTGTATTTGTCAGACTACGATCTGCCAGACGTCATGAACAGAAAAATAGAGACTACACTACAAAGTACAAAAAAGAATGGCCAAATTACAGTTTGCTAAATAATAATCCAGCCTGCAGAATTCTGGAAGTTCTGTATCAGATGATGGCGAGGGCAAAGTGTAGAGACATAGAAGAACTGCTGACTATTGAAAGCATACCACCTCATCTGTGGAACATGGTGGTGGGAGTGTCATAGTTTGGGCATGAATGTCTGCCACAGGAATCTTTGTTGATGATTTAACTGCTGAAGGCAGGGTTAGGGTTAGATGTTCAGATTCTACTAAATGACTCCAAACTCATTGTGCAGCACTTCATCCTACAGCAACATAATGATCCCAAATGTATGGCCAAGGCAACACAGGTGTTTCTCAAATGAAAAATGGCTTGAAACTTGAGGCTTTACAAAGCAACATCAGAGAAGGCAGAGAACCTGGTGCTGTCTGTGAATAGTAGACTTCAAGCAGTCATTGCATGCAGCAGAGTACTAAACACAACTGCTTTAATATACCTATCATTGCTATGTCCCAAACATTATGGTGACCTGAAATGATGGGGACTGTGTAAAAAACTGTTGGTGAAAACAAAATGTATGCATATACAATTACATTAAAGTTTGGAATGTGTACATTAATTGCATCCATTTGTTTTTTTATTTGAAATTTTAACCATGGAGCAAAGCAGCATAGCAAGAAAAATGTGTCTTTGTCCCAAACATGGACAAAGGCTGGGGGATGGGAGAGTCAAGAACATTCAAGAACATTCAGTAGAACACATTTACTTAGCCATGATCTGTTTTTATTAAGAGAAAATATGTGCTTTATATGGATTAGATGTTATTTTTACATATATAGAACGTGGCATTATAGCTTTATCCAGATTATCTGTTACCGGAGGGACAAATATCTTTGTTAGGGATAATAACTATAGTTCCTTGTTTAAATGATTGTTTAAATCTACTTGTGTATGTGTTTATGTATGTGTGCATGTGTGTTTAGTTTTCCATCAGTCAGAAGGCTTGCCGCCTTCCATGAATGCAGGGCTTATCCATGAAATTACTGTTCATCCGTGGAATATTGACTGGTGCAGAACCTTGCGGAATATTCCTGAAACGCTTTCTTTTCATGCGGTACGATTTCACCCTATGCCTGCTGTCAGCAGCCACTGATAAAATACTGTGTCCTTTCTCTTCTGAATGATGTTTCTGCACTGCATCCTCCAGTCTTGCACCAAAAGAATTCATATTGGTGCTTTTACACCAGCCAAGAAGCTCAAGCTTCATGCACAGTGTGCTTCTGTTGTATCCATAATGAATGCATGGAAATTGCTACAATTTTTCAACCATTTGAATCTATATATATATATATATATATATGTGTGTGTGTGTGTGTGTGTGTGTGTGTGTGTGTGTGTGTGTGTGTGTGTGTGTGTGTGTGTGTTTACTAACTGGGACTGTTAAACAATTAAAATATTAAATGTTGATTAATCACACCATGTTCACTATTTAATTGAGTGATACATTTATTTTTTGCTTGATCAAATTTGATACTAAATAAAGATTTTTTGAATTTACAAGCAGTACATACAGTCTCAAATGCACACTGTACACTTCACTGAAATTTATTTCTGAATATTAAACAATTCTATCATTTTTTTCTTCAAGTCTTGTTATTTTTGCTACATTTCACCAAAACAAGAAACTGTCTATTTTATCATACAGTACCAGTCAAAAGTTTGGACACACCTTCTGGACATTCCGTATTTTTTCATTATTTAAAAATGTTCTATTAGATTAGATTAGTGCTAAAGTAATCTAAACTATGAATAAACACATATGTAATTATTTAGTAAACAAAACAATGTTGAACAAATCAGAATATGTTTATATTTGACATTCTTCACAGTAGGCACCTCTTGCTTAGATGCAGCTTTCTTGGCATTTTCTCAGTCAGCTTTATGAGGTAGTCACATGGAATGGCTTTCAGTTAACAGCTGTGTTAACAGCATTTCTTGCCTCTTAATGTGTTTGAGACATCAGTTGTGTGTCTACTTTGAAGTAAAATCTAAAACATGTTTTGGTTTGTTTAACACTTTTAAGTTTACTACATGAATCCTTATGTGTTCACTCAGAGTCTGGATGACTTCAGTGTTCATTTACAATGTAGGACAAAAATTGAAACATTGAATGAGAATGTGTCCAAACTTTTGACTGGTACTGTACATTTTCATAAATTAATTTTTCTATCCTTCATCAATCACTGAATGTTTATGGAAAGTCTTACAAACCAACAGCTATGTTAATTAGCCTTTAAAACATTTAAAGCATTTCATCTGCTCTGCTCCATTAAGACTCTCCAATTGCAGTGAATGTGTTTCCTACATTTTTACTTGTAAACACCCAACAATTGAATTTTTTTGGCTCTTGTTGAAGTGACTCAAGTCTGCACAGTTGTGTATGAGAATGCTGTGTTCAGTTCTAGATCTTTAGATACACCATGAATATGAGATGATCAATGTTATTGACTATCTGTGAGTGGTGTTAATGTTATAGCTGATCACGCTACAGGATTTCTTGCCCAGTGTGCAGCCTTACTCTGTAATAAATCATTTATGGCAGGCTATAATAAAAACAGGTATGATATGGCTATCATATGAGTCTTATATTATTTGTCAAGCATTGGCATAACCTTTGGCTTACTGTACCATACAAAGCAAGTCATATGTGACAGACTGCACACACACACACACACACACACACACGCTGCAGGTCAGAAGCCTTCAGACTGGCACATATTTCATTTAGCCGCAAACGTTGAGAAAATAAGCAGGTTCGTGCGTCTGGGTGAGCGCCGTGCTGCGGTGTATTAAAGTTTGTGTGAGGTTCCTAATTCCCCTGCTGCTGTGGATTACGCTCTCAGCTGAATCCAGACCCACTGCAGCTGCTTGGTTCATATGCTGTAAAAGTGTTTACACAGACCTGCTGAGAGAAAGACAGCCCGATCCCTCTCTTTCGGTTAGTGATCGCGCAGCTAACCATCTGCCTTTTGTGCAGGTTTATTTACTGACATTACTAGAGCGCTATTGCAAAACGTCTCTAGAGCTGCTCGCAAGTGATTCAGGTAAGGTTTAGTGCCTTACTGCTCTGGAGAACAGCTGGCAATTATTACAGGTATCTGTTATGCCACCCCTCCCCTCAGACAAAGAGACACAAAGACATTGTAGCAGTTATAGATTCCCAGAGTCACTTAAGTAGTAGCAGCACATCAATATCTCAGAAGATGGAGCGCACCTCAGCTTGAGGACTATGGGATGAACGAGAGCCTACAAAAGAGGGGAGAGAGAAAGATGGAAAGGACAATAGCTGTGTGAATGTGCTACGTGCTGTTAGTAATAGTCCCACTGAGAGCAATAGCTAAGCTTCCTCTGTTGTTTATTCCCAGCCTTGGCAGGGCTCTTAGATGACATACTGTATTTGTAGCACTCTTATTGTGGAGACCGCCGTATCTCCCCAAGGGAAGCTTAGAGTAATTAAAGAAACACTGTCGAAAGAAGAGAGAAACTGTCGTTCTCTTTATCTCTTCTTTCTCTCCTCTCCACATGCGCCACGCTCCCGCAGATAACGAGAGCCACTCTTCGCTAGCTGTCGCTGTCACTCACATGCAGTGTTCCTTAGAATCGCACCGTGGTCGCGGTTTTATTTTGACTAGTTGTTATTCTAACCTTGCTCATCATATTCCCTGAATAATAGCTGCAATTAGCCATCCAGTATTGCACTTTGTTCCATGCGTGGTGATTTCTGCTCCCAAACGAGGCAACCATTAGCATTTTCACACAAATCATGTTAGGACTGAAAAGAGTTTTGTTTTTAGTGTCACTTAATTGATGGCAGTTTGTTTACGTCTGTCTGTGCATGTTTACGTGCTTCTTGCTCTTAGGGCAGTTGCAGGACCGCAGCTTTGCAAACAGGAGGTTGGTCTCCCAGCAGGTGAACATCTCCAGATGAGGAGGTGGTGCTTCGCTTTCTCCAGGGGGGTCTTCCTTCCCTTCCAGCCAGGACAGGAGCGAGGCACTCTAATTATCTCTGTAGAGCCATGCTGCTCTCGCACTGATGCAGGGCCAACGCTGGCCCACTGCGCCTCAGAGCGGTTAGAAGTGCTCTAGTGTGGGCTGACCTCCCACGGGGAGTGATGTGAAGAGGATTATAATCCTGAGGATTAAGCCGACTGCTCTGTTGGAATAAATGTCCTTCTATGCTTGAAATCCCCCGTGTGCTTTTCAGTAAGCACCAGTGATGGGGTGAGGTGGGCCACTGGAGAGGCCCCCAGTGCTTTGACCTGTCTTGGGCTGGATATGATTCAGCCGTTCTTTGTGTCTTCCCTACTGTTCATGCTGCCTTTCTCTCTCGCTCGCTGTCTTTCACAATGTCTACCTCAGTTTGCTGCTGTTTCAGGATGGGCAATAACGCTGATTTTGTTTATGATGAATTACTATTATTAGTTTTTCATTATAAAAGAAATTTGAAAACTTGAATTACTATTGAATGTTTCAGGACTGCTTGATGTGTATAAAAGTATACAATGTAAGTGCACAATCTTTGACAAGTGTGTTTGCACAAAGAGGAATTTGACTTGACAGAGGACTTGAATTTGACAGAGGAAACTGCCCATATGTGCAGTTAAACTCACACATATACACACTGGTGAACACACACTAGGGGGCAGTGAGCACATGTGGCTGAAGAGCTTGGTAGCCCTACCCACAGCGCCTGAGGAGCAGTTGGGGATTAGGAGCCTGCCTCAAGGGCACATCAGTGTTGCCAGGGGATGGAACCAGCAGCCTTCCAGTCACATGACCGGGTCTCTAACCACCACGTCACAGTTGCCCCCCATGTAGTGATGTAACTCCCAAAGATGCTGTTTTTTGTCTGCTAGTAGCTCTACATTTGACTGTTGTTGGATGAAAATTATTGGGATGTAAAGGAAAGTAATTGCTGCAAATATTTTTCCAGTTTTTCCAGCATCAAATATACTGATGAGCCAAAACATTAAGACAGTATGTTAATGTACAGTATATAATATGCTGTTGGTCCTCCTGCCAGCTTTGACCCATTAAGGCATGGACTCTAAAAGACCTCTTATGGTTTGTGGTACGTGGCACCAAGATATTATAAGTAGGTCCTGTAAGACATGAAGTGGACCCGCCATTGTCCACATGCTTTTCTGGACAATTTCCTGGACTGAAATCTATGAAATTCTGAAGCAATGCTGATTGGGAGCACCCCACAAGCAGTTTCTGACTCAGAAGTTAGGCCATAATGATTTGGCCCTTGTCAAAGTCACGCAGGTCTCCTGCCCATTTCTGCCACATACAGTATGATGACTATGACAACCAACTGTTCTGTTATTGTGAAATATATCCCAGACCTTCACATGTGTGGTTGTTAATGTTCTCATCAGTGTATATTCAGTTTTGATAGATTTTACTGAAACAAAGCATTTAGGGAGACGTCTACAAATGTGAGCGCAAACAGCACAAAATGTGTTGGTGTGGCTTCCATTAATGCTCAAAATTGGTCTCAGTTAACAAATTAACAGTTAATCAAGCATGAGTACACAGGTTCACCTACTAATTGTGTACTTATGAGATGCAGGGTTCTGACTGATACAGCTTGTCAAATCTCTGATATTGATGCTTTGATATTTAGAGTGACTGATGGACGATATATAATACTGTCTCTTTCTTGTTCATCTGAGAAATCAGAGAAAAATAAACGATTGTTAACTTGAGATGAAAGGATAAGATTATCAGTCCTGCCTTAGGGGACCTGACATTGTTCTACAGCAGCCACACTGATTAGGCTGCCTGCAGATGTGCCTGTAAATGAGCCATTTTTGTTTACTGGCCACATGAGTGCAGGCTGATTGTTTAAAAATAAATGGCTAACGCAGATAGTCTACAACCAGCTTTAATTGGCCCAAATAATTGACCATCTGATTAATCAGTGTTTTATAAACTATGGTCTATCACTTTTCAAAATCCAGTGAAAAGGTTGTTAACAAACTTGGTTTGTAACGTTCTCCTGGGATGTTGCTCTGCATCATCGTGACCTCATCAGAATCATTTTGCGCTGTGCCTTCTTAAGCATGTGTTGACAGTACGAGTAGTGTTATGTTTGTTGGCAAATCCTCCATCTATCCATCTTCTTATCTGCTTTATCCAGTTCAGGGTTGCAGTGAGTCCCCCTACTACTTCACTTCCTAGGTAGGGCAGTACTCTGTTTCAGCCAAAGCTAGGACAGGCCACCAATCCAAGGCTGGGCACATACAGTATATAGACATACAAACCGGATTCCAAAAAAGTTGGGACGCTATACAAATTGTGAATAAAAACTGAATGCAATGATGTGGAGATGGCAAATGTCAACATTTTAT
>BRDA01029083.1:0-12803 GCA_036984385.1 Crenuchus spilurus | reverse complement strand
CCAGACGTTTTGGAAATCTTCACAGCTGTGCAGACTTGGCTCCCCTGCTGAGAAAATGACAAAGCGGAGGAAACAAAAAAACCATCACAAGCCCAGTAAGCGTCACAGAGGCAGAATTAGCAATGCCTTTATGGAAATGAATGCCCGTGATGGTATTGACAAGGGGCCCGTTGCGCTTCCCTGCTCCGCTCTGCTCATAAACGTGGCAAGATCTCTTTAATAATGATCTACAAAGACGTGGTTAAATGGGAAGTACACATAAAATCTCTCTCTCTCTCTCTCTCTCACACACACACATTAAATATATACGTGTGTCTGTATACTGCTAATGGTAGAGTCAAAAGTTTTGCGTTCCCCAAAGCACCATCATCAAACTTTATATGTAAGGCAGGAGTTCATTCAGAAAGTGCTGTAACTTTGATTTGCTGTACATTCCAGTAAATCAGCATAATGTCGTGCATACAGCATCCTCACAGATGTCTGGATGCTCAGTGAAGGTTAGTGTTTGATAAAAATAACAAATATTGACTGTTATTTATCATCAATAAGGGAATCCCTAAAAAGTTTAGGCTGATGAACTTTAATAATAACAGTGATACATGTGCAGCTCTGAAAAACAATAATAAGACACTCCGACTTTGTGCTGAAACAAAGCTTAACTGCTTGACTTTGAGCATGACGGAATGACATAAAGTCACCCAAACGCAGTGAAAGACTTAGTGTGTAAGAATGAACATGTTAGTAATGTTCCACATGATTATGACCAGCTGTTATTTATAAATAAATATCATTTCAATGTTTTCTGTTTAAAGAATGAATAAAATATGAATTTGTCTTTATAAAGAGTGAACAGTCATGTCCTCTGTGATGGTCAGCGACAGAATGAGCAGCACATTCTCTCTGATTCACTGTCCTCAGGCTTTGACTTTGGAGGTAAAGCAGCAATGTGAACTGAGCTTGTGGGCTTTCAGGACCACGGTCAGCACCAAGCAGCCCTGCCAGCATCACGCCAATGTTCTGAGCTTCTTACAGTAAAGCTGTAAACTTCTGAGTTCTTTTAAGCAAAAGTTACAACATTTTTATAACAACAACAATCCAACAGACACCATTTAAAGTAGTGAACAAGTGGCCAAAAATTATGACTATGAAGAAATTATTTGAGTGTTTGATCCGCCGTGTGCAGCAAAGTCAGTTAATAACACAACTGAGAAGGAAATAAAGAAACACAAGAAAAAGATGGAGAGAAAAGAAAAATCTAGACATGCAAAATGAAAAGAAATGAAAAAAAAAACAACAGAAAATAAATGAAAAGGATAAAAAAGATAAAAAGTTGTAAATCAGGATGGAAAGAGAAAAAAGAAAACAAAACAATATTAAGAAATTAAGAAAAAAAAAAAGAAAACAATGTGAAGGAAAGAAAAATTCAAGAAAAATAATGACAAACAAGAACGAGGGGAAGAAAGGGGGAAAAAAAGAAAAATGCACACAAAATAAAAGAAAGAATAGAAAAGCAATAAAGAAAAAGTGAAAACTAAAAGAGATAAAAAGGAAGAGGGAAGTTGTAAATCACAACAAATAAAAGAAGGGAAGGAAAAGAAAGGAAAAAAGAAGGAGTCATCCCTCTTTCTCTCTCTCTCTCTCTCTCTCTCTCTCTCTCTCTCTCTCTCTCTCTCTCTTTCTCTCCGTTTACACAAATGTTTGCATTTTCACTCCGCCCCCTCAGGGTCCTGCGCTCTTTCTGCGCTGTGATTGGCTGAGCCGCGCTCTTTATGCTAATGAGATCGGGGGGTAGTGAAAAGCCTGCGAGCTGACGTCACACAGCAGAGTGGCACACGCTGGCAAAGGAAAACAGATTGGAATCGACAGGAAGAATGTAATAATAATAATAATAATAATAATAATAATAATAATAATAATAATATAAACATTAAACAACAGGAAGAGCAGAGAGGAGGAGAGAGAAAAGAGAGAGAGAGTGTGTATGTGAGAGAGGAGGGGGACCCTGAGTGAGAGAGAGGGAGAGAGAGAGGGAGGAGAGAGAGAGAGAGAGAGAGAAAGATGGCTACAGTCACGGTGAACGGAGTGCAGCAGGAGAATGGCTTCAGCACCACGAACAGCTCCAGCAGAATGAACGGACTCAGCATTGGGCAGAGCACCATCCCCATGAAGGACCACGACGCCATCAAGCTCTTCATCGGACAAATACCGCGTAACCTGGAGGAGAAGGACCTCAAGCCTCTCTTTGAGGAATTTGGGAAGATATACGAACTCACCGTGCTCAAAGACAGATTCACAGGAATGCATAAAGGTGGGTCGCTTTGCCCTTTTACAGCCATGTACCGCATCCTCCATCACTTTAGCGGTGCCGCTAAACCCCCAAACCACTATGACTGCTGTTATCAGAGAAGGCGTGTGAGTCTGGACTGTTCTCTCTCTCTCTCTCTCTCTCTCTCTCTCTCTCTCTCTCTCTCTCTCTCTCTCTCTCTCTCTGTGTGTGTGCGCGTGTGTATGTACATGTGTCCATGCTCGTCCACGTGAATGGCTACTACTGCCCAAAAAAGCTCTTTACAAGGCATTCAAATGTGACCCATGTTGTCCTCTGTGATGGTCAGCGACAGCTGCGTTACTCTACCGCTGGTCACTCCTCTGGTTGTTGCTTTTTTTATTGTACAAATGTGGTGACACAACAAACAACAACACATGACACACATTCAGAATGAGCAGCACATTCTCTCTGATTCACTGTCCTCAGGCTTTGACTTTGGAGGTAAAGCAGCAATGTGAACTGAGCTTGTGGGGTTTCAGGACCACGGTCAGCACCAAGCAGCCCTGCCAGCATCACGCCAATGTTCTGAGCTTCTTACAGTAAAGCTGTAAACTTCAGACTGGTAAAAAGTGCAGCAAAGCCAGTTGATAACATAATTGAGAATGAAAGAAAGAAACACAAGAAAGAAAAGAGATGGAAAGAAAAGAAAAATCTAGAAAATAAATCATTAAAGAAAGAATATTTTTTAAAGACAAATCATTTAAACGTTATTGCAGATGATCTAGTTTGCTTGTACTACTGTCAGGACGTAGTGATAGTTCACTTACACTTTTCCTCACCTTAACCAGCTTAAATGGTACAATTATCTGAGTTAATTTTGGGAAAAATAGAGGAAGAAGCTGCGTTATTTTTCCTTAAGCCGAGTGACAGCCAGCCTGTGGTACACGCTAATGATCACTGAGCAGCAGTCAGTGTTAGTGCACTGACAATATCTTCTAATGAATAATAAAAAAGTGATTATAAAAACACTAATTAGGCCCATCAGTGAGTCAATTGTGAGTTCGCCATGAGACACTGTAGGACTGTCGGCCTTCAAATGATCATTATATTTCATATTTCCACACTATCATTTGCTTCAGTGCTGTAGAGAAGTGTGCAGCCTGAGGTTCATCTGCCCACAGGTGACGAGTTCATCTGCATATTCAACTTTTTGCCCTTCATTTAAAAAAGAAAAATAGATTTTCATGCTTTTCTTTCTAAACAACTTCATTTTGATGTCTCCATCACTACATGGAGCTCTGTTCCAGTGTCTAGAATGTATCCACACTCAAAAGCTCCACCCCCCACACTTACAATTCAAGGTAAAAATGTTTAGAAGTCAAAAAGACCCGTCAGTCAGAACTAACCAGCTCATTAACCTTTACTGTAGTTATTAACGCAAACTTTTATGACTTATCACACAACCACTTTCATACACTAGCTAGTGCACTTCCTAGTGTACTAGCTAATTTAGCATTCTAAATAAAAATGTACTACACACATGTAGTTTTACACTCACTAGCCTTCTTTAGTAGAAGTACTACACTCTTAAAAGTGATGGTGCTTCAATGGTTCTCCAGTAAAAACAATGGTTCTAAATATAACCATTAAAGATATGATAGAGTTACGCTCTCATTACAGTCTTAAGCTTGTAACAGTAGAGGAACCCTTTTTGGTACTATATAGAACCATCTACAGCACATTCCTCATCAATCTAAAGAACCCTTTCATCAAGCCAAGAACGCTTTGGGATCTTTGAGTGTTTTCTTTACTAAAGAACTTTAAGAGTGTAACTAATTTAAAACTTTACACAATATTTATTACAATATTTATTTTATTTTCACACACTTATGTTTGCATTTCTAAAATGTTCTAATTTAACACTAAATGATGATCTCATTTACTGTGTATTATATGCATACACATTTACACTAAGTAGTGTTTTTTAATAAAATCTACTAGCTTATTTAACTATTTAAATTAATTTTACTAAGCACTATATAGAGCTGTCAGCTTCTGTGAAGTACATGGAGTTGAAAGACAGCAGGGATGCAGAAAACATGATTTAATATTGAACAGAAACAAAACACTATGACTTGAAAACAAAACAGAGCTTAGCATGATTTGAAATACATGATGTGAAGGCAAACAGAGTTGACACTACACTCTGTGAAGATGTATAATGACAGACGGTGACTGAAACACTGGGAAGGCTTTTTAAAGCACACTTAATCATGACATGAGGTGGGAAAGGACTATGAGCAGACAAGACACAAGCTTACAATGAAACACGACATGACGTGACGAGACATTTCGTGGATCTACACAGACAGCACATGGTGATTTGACCACACACAGAACACGAGACTGGGACATAGATGAGGCAGGGGGCATGGACAGGGACGTGGCAGTGTCATATAGTGATTAATTAATCATTTTATTCAGATATTTAAACTGTCATATTTTATATTCATGTTTTAAGCCTTTGTTTGTTTTAATGTTGACCAGTTTGACTGTAGCTCATAAAAATCCAGAATCACTAATAATTAGAATATTTCATTTGGAGTTTTGAGTTAAATTATTATTTAAACTGAATTAACATTAAGACATAAAATGTTTGAAATATGTCTCTTTAAATTTTTTAAAATGATTATAAATAGAGTGTATTTACATATAGTCTATAAACTGATTGACTTTACTGAGTACTATAATTTTATAGGTTTACACTAACTAGTGTTCTTTAATAGAAGTGCTAGCTAATTTAGCACAGAATGACTTTCTGAGTACTATGTACTTGGGTTTATATGAACTACTGTTCTTGTTCTAGGCCTCTTGAATATCCAAATGCAAATACACTCATCAGATTCCTTTCTGAGTAGTAATTTCACAGAGTCCAGGAAAAGACACTGTTATCAGAGAAAAGGTACCACCGGGTCAGTACCTTTACTGTCAGTGGGGTGAAACCCTGAAGGATACGTCTTCAGTGCCTTTGCTTAGGGAACATAGCCACCAGATTGTGTTGTAAGAATGTATTTTCTTTTTACTGGAAAAGTGAATGTACAGAACCTTTAAGATAGAAATGTATGTTTTATCTATATACACAGTACCAGTCGAAAGTTTGGACACCTGTACATCAGTTTTTCATGATTTAAAAATTTTCTGTATTGTAGATTAATATTAAAGTAATCTAAACTATGAATAAACACATCTGTAATTATTTAGTAAACAAACAAGAAAACAAAGCAGAATATGTTTATATTTGACATTCTTCACAGTAGGCACCTCTGGCTTAGATGCAGCTTTCTTGGCATTTTCTCAGTCAGCTTTATGAGGTAGTCACCTGGAATGGCTTTCAGTTAACGTCAAGAGTTCATGATTTGCATAATCTTTCACTATCGGACTCATAGTGATGGATCCATGTCTCGTCACCAGTAATGATTCTTTTTAAGAAACTTTCACCTTCCTTACAGCATCACTACACATTTAGTTTGCAGAAGTGCAAACGCAGCTGCAGCAAATCACTGCACGCTGTTCTTTTTTACACACATTGTAAGCAGCCATTTTTGTTGCACGGCAGTCGTAAATGAACTGACGTAACGTTATTGTATAGACAGATACCTCATACGGAAAGTGTTGAAAAGACACTGCAGCCACGCTGACCTCCTCTTTGCCTCGTTTGCCCAGCAGTGGCCTGGAAGGTCTCTGCACCACATCAGCTGCTGTAAAGCACAATCTGTCAATCTGGTCCAGCGTGATCCATAGCTCGCCCTCATCTGTGACTCAGTGATCGATTAAAATAACAGTCTGGCTCTGGTCGGGCCTGTCCTCGATTGTCTATGAATGTCACTGTGCATGAGCTCTTTGTTTCAAGGAGGATGACATCGCAAAAGTGAAAGAGTTTGACTTTTACAGTTATTATGCACTGCAGAGACGGTGTCTGTAAGCATCTGTGTGAGGTGGGGCATCTCGCCGTACTTATCCGTCAAATATCGGCATCCACGTCCAGCGTCCGTACGGTCTACCAGTGCTATGGGATGTTTAATTTGGTCATTCATTAGCCCAGTAGCCTCGTATAAATGATGTAATTGGTTTTAAATAGCTGTACAAATGGACTCTATCACACACAAAAGTAGTGGAATGTCAAAATGAACGACTGTAACTGTGGAGTGATGGTCGTGTGGATTTAATGAGCCAGGTTAGTGAGTGGAGCAGAGAGAAAGCTCCAAATTGTTATTTCTTCCAGTACGTTACTTACATTTGTCTCCTTCTGATTTTTTCTCGTCCCGTGTTCTGATGAAGAGTGACACGTCTTGGCTCAGGCGGTGTTGTTGCATAATGCAGCTGAATTTATTTGACTGACAAATGAAGCTCTTATATTCTGCGCTTTAAGTGATTTGCTGTGCAGCACAACACAACAAATGACCAACGTTTACAGCTGTTTGGATGTTACTGGCTCGGACTAGTAGTGCCATTCTGGATCAAATACGAGTCCCAATTAAGGCACTTACAGGGTCAGTGATGACTGCACGGTGGGCCAAAACTGGCCTGGCTGTAGCATTCATGCTTAAGCTCATGGCTTTTGAAACACATGTAGCCCTACTACATCCTGCCACGTGAAATATTTGAACACTACTTCTATTTGGACCACAACTGTCCCGAGTAACTGAGTCAACATCTAGATTTTGATACTTGTCACCACACCATCATTTAAAGGTTTATAATCACATTATCAATTAATCAATTAATCAACTAATTAATAAACACTTGAACACTTGAAACCCTTTGTCATCACAACCATTAGGCCAATCAGAATGGAGCTCAATTACAGCATCATTAAGAAGCGTGTATTTGCCAAAATATTTCAAATGCTAATGAGTCAGCATTTTGAGGCAGGAAGGCACCGAGGCAAGCCCATAATGGAGGTAGCGTAGATCCCTGTCTGCCCTACATATGTATTCTTGGTGTCAGCTGTCGAATCCTTAGCAATGTTGTGATGTATTGCTGCCTTTCAACTGCATCTCAAATGTCATTGCTTTACAGGTAGATTCAGATCAAAACGCTGCCTTCTGAGGCACTGACTCATGTCAGAGCATCATCAGCAATGCTGACTTTAAGTTTCGACACAGGCACAATAGTTCTCTTATCTGTGCTTACTGTATGTACAGTATATAAAAATACATTCTAATGATTTATTATATAACATTAGTGTCCTAAAAAGATATAAAAGAGTAAAAATATAATTAGCATTTTCTTCAGTCACTGTTTTTCTAACATGACTCATTTGATTCGTTGTGGTACTTAGTTTTGAGTAGGTGGCGGCAGGACATCTGCTTCACTTTTTGATCAGTTATTAAACTGTGTCATGAGAAGCAGACTGAAAGTTGGTGTTGTGCTGAATTCGGCGCCTCACTGAGGGATGCATCCCAATCTCTGGGGATAATCTGCATTTATTTTAGCTCTAATGTGATGGTCATGCATTTCAATGAGTAATGAAGGAAATCAGTGTTTTGTAAAGTAGAAGTAATTCCAGTGGATGCGTTTTGCGGCAACTTGACATAACACTGCAACTTTTTGGTATAGAAGAACACACTGCTGGGACAAAGCGAAGCCCTGGAATAGTAGCCCTGACAAAGCGGATTAATACATTTGAATGATTCAAGAACAAAAAGTCACACAGCTCGAAATTCTATTATAATGAAACTTTTTATCATGAACAAAAAATGTGGATGTAGGGACATTTTAGGTTTGTATCAGTCAAGGACTGTGTGTGTGTGTGTGTGTGTGTGGGGGGGGGGAATTGAAGTTTGAGTCTTATGGGAGCAGTTGATACTACCTGAGGTGCTTATACTTCACCCAGTAAATGCTCTGTATGTCTACCGCAATTTTTGAAAGCTGGTCAAGTACATAAGAATCACTTTACACTACAGATACACAGTAATGAACATTTTTGGCTGGAACTGTAAAATGGGCTGAGTAGCGAATTTTCATTTTCCACTATTGCGTAAATTAAATAGGCTAAATATGTTTTTTCTTGCATTTTAAATAATAAACAATTAGTAAACTGTAATTGAAAAATATATGCTGAACACTGAACAATGTTAAAATCCCAGCAGACACACCACAAAAGCACAAAACAATTATCTATTTTTATCTTTTTTGAGTACAGAACAGGACAGAAGTGCACTCTTAAAAAGATGGTTCTTCAAGGGTTCTTTAGTAAAGAAAAGTAACCTAAAGGGTTCTTTACATGATTAAATGGTTCTTCAGATTGATGAGGGATGTGCTGTAGAGGGTTCTATATAGAACCAAAAAGGGTTCCTCTACTGTTGCAAGCTTAACACTGTAATGATAGCGTAACTCTTATATATTTAATGGTTATATTCTTTACAAAAGAACCCTTGAAAAAACATCTTTTTAAATAGTGTAACATACTGATATCAGATGATGTAGATTAATATCCCTCCTCATGCTGCCTTGCAAGTGTTAACTGTTTGCAGATGACATTGTGTTGTGGAAGAATATTTTAATGTGAATCATTAAAAATACATTAATTTGTGAATTGAACATAAACATTAGTGTTCAATCATATTTTATGTTGATCACTGTTTTATAAAGTAGGAAGGAGGATGCATCTGAGTGAGGTTATGTCTGAGTGAGGTTGTGTCTGAGTGAGGTTGTGTCTGAGTGAGGTTATGTCTGAGTGAGGTTGCGTCTGAGTGAGGTTGCGTCTGAGTGAGGTTGTGTCTGAGTGAGGTTGTGTCTGAGTGAGGTTATGTCTGAGTGAGGTTATGTCTGAGTGAGGTTATGTCTGAGTTAGGACCCATCTGAGTGAGGACGCGTCTGAGTGAGGACGCGTCTGAGTGAGGACGCGTCTGAGTGAGGACACGTCTGAGTGAGGACGCGTCTGAGTGAGGACGCGTCTGAGTGAGGACCCGTCTGAGTGAGGACCCGTCTGAGTGAGGACCCGTCTGAGTGAGGACCCGTCTGAATGAGGACGCGTCTGAGTAAGGTTATATCTGAGTGAAGTTGTGTCTGAGTGAGGTTGTGTCTGAGTGAGGTTGTGTCTGAGTGAGGTTGTGTCTGGGTGAGGTTGTGTCTGGGTGAGGTTGTGTCTGGATGAGGTTGTGTCTGGATGAGGTTGTGTCTGGGTGAGGTTGTGTCTGGGTGAGGTTGTGTCTGGGTGAGGTTGTGTCTGAGTGAGGTTGTGTCTGAGTGAGGTTGTGTCTGAGTGAGGTTGTGTCTGAGTGCGGTTATGTCTGAGTGCGGTTATGTCTGAGTGCGGTTATGTCTGAGTGCGGTTATGTCTGAGTGCGGTTATGTCTGAGTGCGGTTATGTCTGAGTGAGGTTATGTCTGAGTGAGGTTATGTCTGAGTGATGTTATGTCTGAGTGAGGTTATGTCTGAGTGAGGTTATGTCTGAGTGAGGTTATGTCTGAGTGAGGTTATGTCTGAGTGAGGTTACGACTGAGTTAGGACCCATCTGAGTGAGTATGCGTCTGAGTGAGTATGCGTCTGAGTGAGTATGCGTCTGAGTGAGGACGTGTCTGAGTGAGGACGTGTCTGAGTGAGGTAATGTCTGAGTTAGGACCCGTCTGAGTTAGGACCCGTCTGAGTTAGGACCCGTCTGAGTTAGGACCCGTCTGAGTGAGGACGCGTCTGAGTGAGGACGCGTCTGAGTGAGGACGCGTCTGAGTGAGGACCCGTCTGAGTGAGGACCCGTCTGAGTGAGGACCCGTCTGAGTGAGGACCCGTCTGAGTGAAGATGCGTCTGAGTGAAGATGCGTCTGAGTGAGGATACATCATTAAGCATTAAGGACACCTGCTTTATATTCTGCAAAAACAACTCGTCATTTCTTTTCTTCTTTCTTTCTTTTGTGCTCATATAATAATTTATATTTCACAAAAAATAGACATGAAAGAGAAACTTTAAGGGTGAAAAAAAAAACAAATACAGAGACATCATTTCCCCTCTTTTATTTATTACTCTATGTTATCATCTGAATGCTAAACAGTGTCCTGTATTGATTTGTTTGTTGCTGTGTGTTTTGCAGGATGTGCCTTTCTAACTTACTGTGCCAGAGAGTCTGCACTGAAGGCTCAGAGTGCTCTTCATGAACAGAAGACTCTGCCTGGGGTATGTTCTCTCGCTTTCTTTTTCTCTTTCATTCGGTTTTCTCCCCAGTGTCTCTCTCTCTCTTTTTCTTTCTCTACCTCTCTCAACCCAGCACATGAACTGCCCAGCATGGTCTGTGTTGCTGAAGCCGATCGGATGCGTGCCATAGCTACTCAGTCTCTGTATTGTCTGATCTCGCTATTCTCTTTACTGATGCTCCATTAGGACTTGTATGTTTCTCGCGCAGGCTCGTGTAGGGAAATCTCACAGCATTCGGGTGGAATCTTACAGTTTACCACAGCCCTGCGGAAACAGAAAGAAGCCAAATTTTGAGCCCTAATGTTATGTTTACATGTTGTTTGGGGTTGAATATAGTGAAAAACTTCATAATTTAATTTAAAAAGATTAACTGTTAATATGTTTTATATAGTTAAATATATGATGGTTTACCTTTTAGAATTAAACTACGTACAAAAAAAATCATGACATAAATTTTTTATATATGATTAAACATTTTACCATTGACCATTATTAGACTTTAAACTTAAATTAACTTAAATGACTAGTCTTTAAACTACAAGCCTTTAAACTACCACACAGACTTCAAAGCAGAACACACTCTTTAAACTACCATGGATACTGTAAACTACCTCTGAAACTTTACACTACAGCTCAGACTTTAAATTACCACAGTCTATAAACTACCAGCCTTTAAACTACTCAGTTTAAAGTCAGATTTTAAACTATCACACAGACTTCAAAGCACAATACACAATTAAAAATACTATACAGACTTTAAACTACCAATCAGACTTTAAATTATCAGTCTTTAAACTACAGCACAGACTTTAAACTCCCAGTTTTTAAACTACCACACATACTTTGTACTACTAAACAGTATTTAAACTACCATACAGTCTTTAAACTGCTGCATACTTTAAACCTCCACTCACTTTATACAAACACACAGTCTTTAAACTACCATGCAACCTTTAAACTGCCAGTCTTTAAAGTACCACACATATTTTAAACTACTGGACAGTATTTAATCTATCAAACAGACTTAATCGCTGCAGAAACCATAAACTACCACACAGACTGTACACTATAAGTCTTTATAGTACCACAAATCACCACAAATTATAAACTACAACACAGCCTTTAAACTACCACACAGCCTTTAAACTATTACCCAGACGTTAAACTACCAGTCTGTAAAGTATGAATCTTTAAACTATGACTCGGATGTTAAACTACCAGTCTATAAACTACCACACAGACTGTACACTATTAGTCTTTATAGTACCACAAATCACCACAAATTATAAACTACCACACAGTCTTTAAACTATTACCCAGACTTGACATTAAACTACCAGTCTGCAAACTATGAATCTTTAAACTACGACTCAGATGTTAAACTACCAGTCTATAAACAGTGAATCTTTAAACTACGACTCGGATGTTAAACTACCAGTCTATAAACTACCACACAGACTACACTATTAGTCTTTATAGTACCACAAATCACCACAAATTATAAACTACCACACAGCCTTTAAACTACCACACAGTCTTTAAACTATTACCCAGACTTTAAACTACCAGCCTGTAAACTATGAGTCTTTAAACTATGACTCACATGTTAAACTACCAGTCTGTAAACTATGAATCTTTAAACTACGACTCAGATGTTAAACTACAGATGAACTACCACACAGTCTTTAAACTATTACCCAGACTTTAAACTACCAACCTGTAAACTATGAATCTTTAAACTATGACTCATATGTTAAACTACCAGCCTATAAACTACCACTCAGACTAGCTGTGTTGTTGTGCTGATGGAGGTAAGCAGCTCTTGGTTCTCAGTGTCGGCCTGGTTTTCTGGCTGGGCTCTGACACACCAGCCTGTCTTCTGTTGCTGTGGAAATAGAGAGACTTGACTGAGCTGGCAATGAATGTTTTCTATGCACGCACACGCACACACACACACACACACACACACACACACACACACACACACACAGCCCATTGAAAGCCTCAGCAGCTTCATGCACATCACAGACTGTCTGACTAAACGCTCACTGCTGTTAAAATGGACCATCAGGTTTGGATCAGAGCCAGAGGGAAAATAAAGCTACCCGAGCTGACCCGGGCCGTGACAGAGCTGCAGGCCAGGCTCAGTCAGACAGCCTAATGTTTTTGCTCCACCCTCATCCTGTGAGGACGCTGCACTTCTTGGCCTTAGTGGAGCACAGATCCACAGAAAACTGGCTCATCACTGATCTGTCGTTCTCCAGCTCAGAACGTCACTCAGCTTTATTACGTCCAGTCTTTACTGCAAAAAACAGTCTACAGGAAGTGAGTCTATGTGTTGTCCCC
>BRDA01029077.1:0-29518 GCA_036984385.1 Crenuchus spilurus | reverse complement strand
TTGTTAAAATACACCCCCGTCACTGCACTAAAAGTCACATATCTCAAGCTGATCAGTCCATTAAGGTCTTGTTGACATTGCCTGTTTATCATTTGTACAGGGTCACATGTATATATTATATCAAAGGTGTAATAGCACACATGGTCAGATGTTAAAAAGGCCCGTGTCCTCTGCAACATCACGTCATTAACAAAGTGGAATGAGTGTTTAATGGTCTCATAAACGCTGTCAGGGACAAGCATTGTCATTTTTCCTGGCTGTCAGGTTGGACTGGGTCCACACTGACGCACAAACTCTTAGCACACATCTGCTGTATGCAACTGGAGCATTGGGGGCTCCCTGCAGCTAGAGGTCACACAGCTTTTCTGGCCAAGAGAAGACAGAACAGACACATGGTTAGGTCGAGGTCTGTCTGCACTCTTAATAATTAAAAACACACTCACACTTACACTGATCAGCCAAAACTTTACAACCAATTTGCTAACACAGCTACAACAGTCTCAATCCTCATGGCATCAAAACAAACCCTCCTAATCATAAACTATACAAGACCTCCAAAGGTGCTTTTTGTTATGTGGCACCAAAACGTTGGCAGACTCTTTAAGTTGTGTTGTCCCATCAGACAGATGCTTGATTAGATTCAGATCTGGGGAATTTGAAAGCTACTGTCAGAACAAACTGACCACTGCTAACTGGTAGCATCCAAAAAGCAAGCCTGACCATATATATATATATATATATATACACTACCTGTCAAAATTTTTATAAAAAAAATGTATTGAAAATTATTCAGTTTAATGTCTCCTTGCACTCTGAAATGAAAGCATAGGAGTTAAATAAGACATCAAAGTAGCACCTTTGGCAGATATAACAGCTGAACCCACTCGTGATATTTTTCCTACAATAGACATCAAATATTCTTCACACATTTCTTTACAAATCTGTTGCAGAAGTTCACATAAATGTTGGCACTTGTCATTGCTTTGCTTTCACTCTTCTGTCCAGTTCCTCCCAAATCAGCTGGATGGGGTTTAAGTCTGGAGATTGTGCTGCAACTCCATGTTTTCAAGCTGACCATCTTGTTCTTTTTTCCTGAGGTAGTTCTGGCAGAGCTTGGACTTAGTTTTGGGTCATTATCTTGCTGTAGGATGAACCCCTGACCAACTAGGCACATACCAGAAATGTTCTAAAACTTTAGACCAGTAGCAAATTTAGTGATTAACTTTGATTATCTTGTAACAGTGGTGAATGAATGAATATTACACTTATATAGTGCCTTTTTCAAACCCAAGGATACTTTTACAATCAACACACTCCATTTACATACATACATACATACATATTCATACACACACCAGGGTAACTTTAGAGTATCCAATTCACCTGATCTCAATGTTTTTGGACTGTGGGAGGAAACCGGAGTTGTGAAGGAAACCCACGCAAACACTGGGAGAACATGGAATATGAATTCATATGAATATGAATGTATGTATGTACATATGCATGTATGCTCAGATATGGTTGGCACTCTGTCCTGGGTGATCCTCCTAGTGCTCATTGCAGTCATCCAGGTGGATGGTCGCTTCCGGTTGAGTACGCTCTGTGCAATTGGCTGCCGCTCAGATGTGAACTCGAACCCTAGACCTCAGCGCTGAGAGGTGAACATGCCAACAACTAAGCCACCGTGCCGCCCATGGTAAGTCCATACAGTCAATATATTGAAGGTGGGAGAAATGGGTATGCATAAAGTCCTGAGACACTCTAACAAAGACCAAGTTATTATAGGATTGTGGTGCGCACCCAGTCAGCCTTGGTCAGCAATGTTGGCCTCCTGCAGATTCTGCAGATCTTAAACCAAACTGATCATCTATGGGATATACTGGAAAAACAAGTCTGATGTAAAGTGGCTCCACCTCACATCGTACATGACTTACAAAAGAATCTGCTGCTGATTTCTTTTTGTGCCACATACCACAGTACTGGCCCTGAAAATGTATGAAAGAAACACGTACATTTTAACAATAACGTTGAAGTGACTCTTAATGCTGTGGCATTAGGTTTCTATTTCTGTCTTAGAGTTCCATATGCTTCAAAAATCTGTGATGTTTTGCAGTCTCAGGCATACTCTGTGTAACAGCTTTCACACCCTGCCTCTCTTCTCTCTTATCTCCATTGCAGGGGGAAAATGGTATTAAAAAGTGTTTCATTTCACAGTTACTGACACCCCATCCAAAGCATCTATAATTGGTTGACAAATTAGGTTCTTATTGGTAAAACAGCTGAAGTCTCACACTAAGAGCTCTTGCATATTGTTTCCCTGAATAGATTTATCACAGTGATGGGAGATCTCACATACAGTACTGCATAGTTTGAGTTTGTAGTTGTGCAGCAAAGTGAGAAGGAATTGTCCACATGCTGCAAAATAGGGCAGTGACTAGTGTTGGTATGGGGTGCTTTCAGAGATCATGGTATTTTCTTTAACCTAAATAATAAGTCATCTAAAAGGTCAGGGCCAACTCTGATAGACAGAGAGCATCATCGAGCAGTGGCACTCCAGCAGCGCCCAAGGACAGCTTCCTTTTCCCCCGTTCAAGGCGACCAAAGGTTCAAGGGTGAAGTATCATGTGACCATGGTGATATTCAGAGCATGTCCATGCTACCCTAAGCCGCCTCAGGGAAGGACAACATCATAGGAAACAAGTTATAGAAGCTGTGACAAGCAATGGAGTTAAAAAAAAGTTGATTTCTTCCACATATTGAGTGACCAGACAAGACAGCCACCCTGTGAGCTCTGAGATGGAGCTGTTTACTTTTCAGGGATTAGTGTAGTTAACTGCTAATCAGACACCCTCCCCGATCCAGTGCCCCATCAGTCCTCATCATTTTCCCACACTCTGTTGGAGATTGCTGGTGGGATCCTGTGAGTCAGATGAGTGGGTTTTTGTAACATACAGAAAGAGCCAGCAAAATGGAAGAGAAATGAGAGGGAGTTTATGATTCAATTTGACTAAGCAATTAAGGCTGACAGGTTAATCGTTTCAGATGCTTGCTTATTCATATATTTATGTTTAGATGTGTAGGATGCATAATCATAGACTCATCTGTGACTTCTTTAAAGCTGTACAACATGCTGTTGGCTGAAAACAATGATTTGAAAGGGATTATTTAAAGCCCAAAGTTCATCAGCTTTCAATAGATCTCAAATACGACAATTAAAAGTTTCTGTTAATAATTAGGGTGACCACAATGAGTGTCATGCCCTGCCCAGTGCCCATGAAGGGGTATAGGGATTCACCACAATCCCTAACAGGGTTAAAAAAAAGGTGATACCCTCGCCTATATTATGGCAAAACTACTGACTTTAGTTTTAAAAAAACAAGTTTGGAGTCCATATTTTTTTCTTTTTAATTTAGAACTAGAGCTGCAAGGCTAACATTGCTAACAACACTAAAACTCTATAGTCACTGAAATAGTCTAGTTGTTTCTGTAAAAATACGTAATCAATACGTCTCTCAAGTCTGCATCAATACCTTAATCAAGGGCTCAGAATACTGGATGAGGTTTAGGACATAGTATGACTTACTGTAAACCAGGGGTGTCCAAACTACGGCCCATTTTTAATTGGCCTGCAAGAAATTTTATAAATAGAATAGAATATGGCACGCACGTCAACTTTTGATTGAGTGTATTGCACTTCTTAGTTTTAACACCAGGGGGAGCTACTGTTGATCAAGGCAGTTGCTCCACCAAAAAGGACAATCACAGAAGAAATTTACCTCAAGTTACTAAACATGGCAGTACCAAAGAAGCGAAAGGTAGAAAGTGAGTGAGCTGATCTCATCTGATGCAGATTTGCTCCTTGATCAAGATTTGTTTGGATTTTTGGTACGAGTGGCATCGATTCAGCACCGCAGCTGGATGGCCCGATTTACATACACAGCACAGCTGATACTCACCAGAATAATTTACTAAAATTACACTCCTGTTATTAAGTCCAGTTCAGTCTGTTAATGTTGATAACCTTTTCAAACGAACGTTAAAAGGTGTGTTGCTAAGCCTAATAACTTAAATAACAAGCTTTAAATGTACCCGTCCCATTTTCCCCTTTATTGTTTTTTCTCTGTACTGTAAATCTTTTGTCTAAGAAGAAATCTGAGGCTGCTGTTCTCTGAATGAGCTACCAAAGCTTTTTCTGAATAAATCAATAAAGATCCATTTATGGAAAGTTGTGATGAATGCAGTTTTGTCTTTAATTATATTTAACAATATAACATATTTGACCACTTTTAATTGATTTTTCTAACTTTAATACACTAAAGTTAGGGCTATATACCTAATTTCTAGTAAGTGGCCCAGCCCCTCCTATATTTTTATGTATATGGCCCTTAGTGAAAAAAGTTTGGACACCCCTGTTGTAAACTATAAAAATAACAAATAAGTATTGTGTAGCATCTTAGACAACCAACTCTAGAATACCAACTCTAGTATTCTAGATCTAGAATACTGTGTCCTAAATAGCATGGACTTCAGCAAAGTTACGTTGTGGTGTTTATTCAAAGAAAGTGGGTTTTAAGGTGACTTAACCTCACAGCTCCAGTTCTGAACTAAATTAACAAGTATTGTTTAATAGACTACATCAGGATTTAAGTCAAAACCCAGCTCACACTTTTTTGTAGAATTTTTAATAATGTTTTCTGAACGTTTAGTTTAGACTGTTCAATCTGTATAGTTTTCTAGACATTTATAGAATGTGTTTAATATGTTTTTAATGTTCCAGTAATGTTGCTGCAACACTGCGAGAACCTCAACTACAATATGTTAAAATACTGAACACACAGAGAAAAAATCCTTTTAAAAACATGACTTTCAGGTGGTACCAGAAACAACAAAAACATCTTCTTTAGAAGTGATCAATTATACAAAGCAAACATGACCTGACTTACATTTACTGAATGTCCTCCAGTTCTAATGAAATGCAGACTCCTCCCTCTTAGCCGACATCATGAAATTCAGAACCAATAAAAATGACCTGCTGATGTTACATTAAACGTTTCCATGACGTTTCAACAAAAATGTTGAAATGCAGACCATTATGAAATCACACATTTTCAGAATGTCCCACAAACATTATTTCTGTAACGTTACAAGCTAACATTCCCAAAACCTTTTTGCAACATTGCTGAACATTCTTATAACGTTCTCTGTTAGCTGGGAAATGTGGAAATCTCATTTCTGAGTGAATAATTCCTTGAAATCTAGGCAAACCTTTTGGATTCATCATCTATACACTTTAGCTCCAAGTGGATTTGATTTAAATCTTTATTATGTAAATGTTTTTGAAAGTAAGTGGGTTTCTTTCTAGCTTATGGATATCACTGATAAAATGTAACATTTCCTTCCTTGTTATTTTATGCTTAGGGCAGAGGAGGAGAACACTTAAGCAGGAAACACCTTTGAGAAAAGAAATGTGAAACGTCATGTTTTTAAATAAAGTCAGTGATTTTACTCTGATATATGGGCTTCATATGGGATTAAAATCCTTCTCTTTCTGATTAGACCACCTAAAATGATGTTATTTGATGATAAGGTAACTGTGCCAATTCAGACTAAATCTGATTGCAAAAATAGAGGTACTGTTGTTTAAATAAGATGACTTTATTATCACTGTACATCTAGTCACTGTGCACCTGTAATTTGGAATAACATGAACAGCCTCAAGCTTCTTTCATTCTTAGTTTTGGGTCAGTTTAAAATTTTTTAGCTGATTAATTTGTCTTTAAACTTTAAAATATTTGTTATTTTATCATTTTCATGGATTTTATTTTAAAGGTAGTTGTTTTTATTTTATTTTTATTTTTTTTCATTCTCTTACTTGTGTTACTTCCTACCTTGTTTTTTTATTTTTAGTCAGCTGCATTGTATAATAAGGTCTCTACTTCAATTCACTTTTGGACTTTAAAGAATCAGACTAATTAATTTAGATAAGATAGTGTTTGGAGCCAGTATGTAGATGCATTAGAAGTATAAATAAATGTAAAATATGGTGGCTTGGTAGTTAGCATGTTTGCCTCTCATTGCTGGGGTCTTGTGGGTGGAGTTTCCATTTTCTCCCCAAGTCTGTGTGGGTTTTCTCCAGGGTCTCTGGTTACCTCCCACTGTCCAAAAACATGAAGATCAGGTGAATTTGGTACTCTAAATTGTCCTGGTGTTTGTGTTTGTGTGTGTGTGTGTGTGTGTGTGTGTGTGTGTGTGTGTGTGTGTGTGTGTGTGTGTGTGTGTGTACTGAGTGAGGGATTGGCACCTTATCCTGGCTATGGATTAGAGTAATGCCCTACCCAGCCTCCACTAAAAGGGATGGGGGATGCACTGTGACCATGACCAGTAATAAGCAGTTAAGATGGATAGATGGATGAAAAAAATATTACACAAAATAAGAACAATATAAACTAATATGGAACATATACAGTACCAGTCAAACGTATCACAATTCTCATTCAATGTTTTTATTTTCATTTTTTTCCCTACATTGTAAATTACTATTGAAGTCATCTGGACTATGAATTAACACATAAGGAATCATGTAGTAAACTTAAAAGTGTTAAACAAAACAAAATATGTTTTAGATTTTAGATTCTTCAATGTAGGCACACAACTGATGTCTCAAACACATTAAGAGGCAAGAAATGCAAGTCATGAACTCTTGACAAGACACAGCTGTTAACTGAAAGCCATTCCAGGTGACTACCTCATAAAGCTGACTGAGAAAATGCCAAGAAAGCTGCCATCTAAGCAAGAGGTGCCTAATTTGAAGAATGTAAAATATAAACATATTCTGGTTTGTTTAACACTTGTTTGTTTACTAAATAATTACATATGTATTTCTTCATAGTTTGGATGTCTAGTATTAATCTACAATACAGACATTTTTTTTTAATAATGAGAAACCACTGAATGTCCAGTCCTTTTTTGACTTTTGACTGGCACTGTAATAGATACAGAAGTGTAATGATTATTATTACTTATATACTGGGTTGAACTGGACTACTATAACTGAAGGAGCTCTAGGTTCAGTGAATTATAAAAGCTAATTTACTCTGTAATTATTACCTATCAGACTGCACTGGTTTGGCTCTTAGAGCTGGGCATGTGTTGATTTGTATCGGTAAAGCTCTAGGGATGGACTCCCTGTAGCACAACAGTGAGTTTTTATTGTTTTTTAGTGAGAAGCCACTGGGGCATACTGCCCACACACACTTGATTGAACAGGCATTTGACCAGGTCATTTAGAGTGGCCAGTGGGCTGAGAGACAGATCGAAGGCAAAGAGCCAAGCTGTGAACAAAGGAGGGCTAATGATCGCTAGGAACACACCAACCCCCACCCCACATCCTAAAACACACATATGCACATGGCTAATCACTCCCTCACACATGCTAATGCTCTTAAAACATATGCCATGATGGAAGTTTGGGTCATCAGGTGCGTGGAGCTTTAAAGCATCCCCTCAGCAGAGCCTGGCTGATGAGCTGCATCACATAAACCTTCGACGCATATCTGACAGCTCGAGCAGGAGGAGAGGAGCACACCTTTGCTTTCCACTCTCATTCGGGGGTGCTGTTGCCATGGCAACAGCCTCCTAATATCCTGCGGAGAGGTTCCCACGGCAGACTCTACCAGCACCCAGAATCAAAGGCACATATTTGCTCAGTCAAATCCCAGTCGGGGTCTGAGGACCACGCCACTGACGTTCCCGGCTGGTCACCCAGGATGGCACGGAGGGTCCCGGTAAAGGCCACCTGAGCGAGAGAGATGTGCCAGTTTCCACAGAGCGCTGCTTTAAACTGTCTTCACTAAAGCTGTATATAAATCTAGCCTTCATCCATGGAGCTGCTCTGTAAAGATCAGCGATGACACTCTATGACTCGATAGGGCACGGCATTCACTTCCACATTTGCATATTTTCAGGGCAGCTATGAAGACATCAAATGTCAGATAAATGTCAAAATGCAATAAAATATTCAGCCTTTAAATCATTCATTTGAAGATGAATGAGGAGCTCCAGCTCTGCTGGCTCAACTCCTGCAGTCTAATAGCATTAGCCATAAAGCATTCATGACTGTTTTTAACAATTACGGCGCACAATCAAAACACGAGGCTATTATTTCTTAAATACAATACCAGTATGCACTCTGACATTACAGTGACCACAGCTGGGAGGAATATAACATATTTCTTTCATAATCAATACTGCTGTGTAATGATTATGTTCAGAGTCTTGATTAACGAGTGTACATTACTTCTCATATCTCTTGGTGCTTTTGTGATCAAGTGTTGACCACGGGTGTATTCCACAAAGCAGGACTTCTTAGTTTAGTCAGGTATTTTAAGCCTAAAATCAAACCTGTCCAACAGGAAACGAGCACCAGGACATTGCTACTTGACAATCCTCAATGTTGGGCTCACGCTGTCTGGCTCCACAGGTGGATGTGGCAACAATTTACATTTTTAAATCTACAAATGAAAATGAAACACCTGCAAAGATCTGTTTAGCTACAAGCTAATTTCACCATAACCAGAGTTAGATAGATTGAAATAAATTAAACTGCAACATACAGAGAATACACTCACAGGGCACTTCATTAGGTACACAGACCTTGTGCATATTTTAGCTCCATTGACCATACAGGTGAACATGTCATAGAACCACCACAGAACAGGTATTATTAGGGTGGTGGATCATCCTGAGCACTGCAGTGACACTGATGTGGTGGTGGTGGTGATGTGTTAATTTTATATTCTTAATTTTTGATTTTCATGAGCTATAAGCAATACTGATCATCAGTAAAACAAAAAAAGGCTTGAAATGTCACATATCATTAATATAAAATATCTTTATTTTCATTTAAATTATGAAGAACAATTAACTTTTTCATGATATTCTTTGAATTGAATTTTTGAGATGCACTCATATCAGCTGATGCACAGCACAGCTGATGATATTAAAATGACAGAACAATCATTTATTTACATTTTATATCTTCTGACTGTCACTTACTTGCATCTACATACTGTTTACAGTTACCTGTGACCTAAAATTTAGAGATGTGGGCTTGTAACTGAAAGGTTCCCAGTTTGATCTCCTGAACCAGCAAGAACAATCAAAGACTAAAGTGCTCTTTTTCAGTGGAGAGCTTCACCAATCATCAGAAATAGAAGCTGAGTGCCCAGTGGAACAAACAAAAACCTCTGTGAAAACCAAGAAAGCGCTCCACAAAGCATGATTTTTTAAGTTCAGTCAGGTAACTCAAAGTTAAATCTGTCCAATGGGAAATGAGCAGCAGGATATTCCTATTGGACATTCCTCAACATTGGGCTATGTGGCTAATTTGGACAAATTGCTTTGTGGAATATCCTTTTATTTTAATCTGTCAGAGATTACTCTCTGTGAGACCCAAAATGATGCTGTGAAAGACTGTCTAATAAAAGTTCATCTTTGCTCCACTACAAACATGCATTTGAATCTATCATGAACTGGCAGTAACCACTAGCTTCAATAGGGCTCTATGGGTTGCACTTCTACTGACCTCTACAAACAAATACATGTAGATTGTGCTGTCTATCAAATGCAACTACATTAAAATAGCTAAATTAACAGAGTCAGAGTGCAATGATATACAAGTAGATACAGTAGATATTTCATACTTTTCATTCACTAAAGAAGCAGAACTCCTGAATCATTGACGAGAAATAGACAAAGTCATCTATTTCATGACAAAAATGTTTAATTGATATTACAAGACATGAAGTTAGATTTAAAAAAGATCTACATTGTATTACACAGGATTTAGATGTTATAGAGCTGTGACACAAACTGAATGGGAATGTAAGACATGTTAGAGCTAGCTCTAAAGCGTATCACTGTGTAAATCCCCCCCACCATTCCCATGACCACATGTGGTGTGATTTCCGCACTGGTGTGAGCACTCAGTAGAGAAACACACTGTTGGGTAGAGCACAGGATTTGGGTCCTTTCTACCACATCACCACCCAGAGAGTAGCTCTGAGGCTTGTCAACAGGAGCTTTTAATAGACATCCACTGTTGACGATGAGAGCTATCCTTGGTGGTAACGCTACTGTTTTCTTGCAGCTTAATTTAGTAAACCTACCTCTTACCACCATAAATATGAACACAATTCAAAGCATTATGTACAAACAATCATACAGAAACCCTGTAAATAGAGTTGGAAACGTGCCAAAACTTAACATACTGTATGTTATACATCACTTAAGGCTAGAAAGCAGTTGTTATCGCTGCGTTTCAGGCTTTGAATGTTGTCAGAATGATGTCTTTCAGGCTTAATGCCTCTGAAACATGTGTCTGATGTTCAGCTATGTGCAAATCATTTTCTATGTATTTTAATCCTTTCAATTTACACTCTACGTTTATTGAATTTACAGTTTATACAGAATATGCCATCAGAACATGATTATATCAAGAACAAAAGCCTGTGTTTACCTGCTAATCCATCATTTCTTCTTCATCAAGGGATTAATCATTCATCAAGAGAATGAATAGAGTTTGTCCTCTTCTGCTGCAGTAACAGCCTTTACTCTTCTGGGAAGACTGTATACTAACATTGCTATGAGGATTTGATTGTATTCAGACAGGAGAGCATTAGTGAAGTCAAGTACTGATGTTGAATGATTAGGGCTGGGTCACAAACACTAACTCATCCCAGAGGTACTGGATGCAGCTCCATCACTCCAGAGAGCACAGTTCCACTGCTCAATGCTGTGTAACGTTATAAACCACTATCTGACACTTTGCATTGGGCATGGTGACCTTAGGCTCTGTGCAGCTGCTCCAGATTATCTCATTCTATTGGACATTGCTCTTATATGGAGATTATACAAGTTATTCAGTTTTTACCACAGATACTGGACCTGGTCTATTAGAACTATATACAAGCTCTACTATTTTCAATGTACTTCGCCCAATACTTATAATTACTGAGGAGCTGCATAAAGCTTACATCTAGGGCCTGTTAACCCAGTCTTCAGCATGCAATATAACTGAACATTTGCTTATTCTACAACTGAGCTCTCCTTGTGTGTCACCTTTCATCTCATGCCTTGCACCTTAATGTGCCATGTCAGTCCGGCGGCACCATATTTCATGCAAATTCTGGTCATTTTTTTTATTCTCTGTAATGTGCTGGAATGTAATTATAACTCTGGCCTGATCACTGACAGGCATTCACAGAGATGAGTGAAAGCACAGGAGGGAGAGTGCAGAATGGGCAGAAGCATCAAATCTTGGCACAGAGAAAAGCCATAATTTAATGGAGGAAGACGGTTGATTGTGTATGGCCTCTCTGAACGACAGGTGAGGTGATTTTAATGAGTCCTGATTACAGGGCCTGCATTCTTCTCTCTCCTCACTTGCCCCCCCTGGAGCATGTCTACCTGAAGCTCACGGCCTCTAGCACACAGTCTGTAGTAGCCTTTATTACTTCTTGGAAACATGCTCTAAGCATGGACATATTCTATATTTGAGCTATATTTGGCACCAAGGAGGCTTTTCCTCACATAAGGGATTAGACTACAGCTTCAGGGGGTTTTATGCTTTTTTTTCTAATATCCTAGCCCTTGGAGGCTCCTGGCAACTCATGAGAGAGGGCATAAGTGACCACGTTACCCACAATACAAAGCATCAAAGATGGGCAAAAAGGGTCATAGTTCAAAATACCCCACTCTGCTCCTCCAGGATGAAAGCAACTGCTTCAAAGCCATTTGTATGGAGGGGCTGAGCTTATTTCTGGAGGGGGAAAAAGAAATGCAACATAGTCGCCATGGCAACAAGCCCAAGATGATGACATTTGGAAATGGTGATGAAACATTGAACAAGGAATTCAGCAAATACAATTATCAAGACCATGCATGTCACAATAGAGGCCGATAAAAGATTTTTTTTGTCTTGTTGTAAAATAGAAGTATTGGCACAGTCACGACACCTTTCATAGGGCTTGCTTTAACACCCTTTTAAGACTCCTGCTTTCATGAAAGCCCTGCTCTAGAAGTGTGTAAGGCATGAGGCAGGCGAAGTTGATTTTCTGCCTTTGCCTTTTAGAGGACCTTGAGAAGGCGGGAGTCACACTTTAGCAGAGGGTTCCCTCCTGAGGCTGCTCTCAATCAGCCAAAGCTCAGTGTAGTCCCATGAAATGGCACTGTGAATTACTACAGCATCCTACAGGACCAGCACTCGGGCACCACACTAACCACAGACAAAAGGGATACAAGATTACTCACACAATGCACTCTCACGTCACATCACACCCTCAATGGATCCCAAGCGTTTAGTAAATAATGCCTCTGCATAAAAAGGTTTTTATAAAAAAGGCCAAAAACTCAGTTCTCCACTGGAGAATATTCACCAATCTGTACTGGAACATCTCAGGGGGAATTCTCTCTGTGTTTTCCTATTACAATATGAAGCTTTTAAAAAATATCAATGCTATATTGACTAACAAACATAACTGCAAAAAATGTTGGTGCCCCTTTCTTGACAGGTGCTCAATTACATACAGCTTGTATAATCTCCATAGAAAAAGTAATAACCAATACAACAAGCTGCTGCAGATCAGTCTAAGGTCACCAAGCCCAATGCCAAGTGTCAGCTAGTGGGGTATAAAGCCCCCCCAACTTTGGGCTGTGGAGCAGTGAAAATGTGTTCTCTGCAGTGATGGAGCTCCACCCAGCACATTTGGTATGAGTTGGAGTGATCCAAAATTAATCATTCAGCATTAGTTTATGATCTTACTAATGCTCTTGTGGCTTACAGCGATGTTCCAACATCTAATGTGAAGCCTTCCCAGAAGATTACAGTACTGCAACAAATAGAGGCACACACTCTACTAATACCCAATTACAACATGCACAAAAAACATGTACCTCCATCAGGAAAATGCTAGGACAGTATGGAAAATGTAAACAAAAAGCAACACAGTGTTTCATACATTTACTTTGACTTTTATTTAATTGCAGACAGGATTAACCCAATATCTTCATTTGTTAATATGCATCCATTCCTGCATTTCAGGCCTGCAACACATTCCAAAAAATTGGGAAAGGGCAGTTTAATGCTAGTGAAGTGGTGAATTAAAAGTGATTGTAATTATGATTACAATGAGCCTTCGAGACATGTAGTTACATTCACACATGCCATTTTACCATGCATAAAAGAAGCCTCATGTTAACCATATCCATGAGATAGACCATCACAAAATAGTCAGATTAATTAGTACTCCAGATCTTTTTTGGAAGAAATAGACAAGGTATGCTCCAGATACATCTAGAAGAGCTGGTGAGTCGCACTGAGAAGGCTGCAAAGGAATATAACATGCAGATCAATGCAGCTAAAACAAATGTGATGACGAACACTGAAGATATACTGAAGATCACAGTCGAAGGAAGACTTCTGGAACAAGTAGACTCTTTCACATATTTGGGATGCAGAATAACAAAAGCTGCAGACTCTGCCAGTGAAGTGAAGACAAGAATGGCCATGGGCATGTTGGTGATGATCAAATTGACAAAGATGTGGAAAAGCAAGTCAATTAGCACCAACACCAAACTAAGACTGATGAAAGTCTTGGTCTGGCCAGTAGCTACATATGGATGTGAAGCCTGGACACTAAAGAAAGAGGAAGAAAGACGTATTCAGGCTTTTGAGAACAAGTGCATCAGGAAGTTGCTGAAGATCTCATGGATGAAGATGATGACCACTGAGCAAGTCTATGAGATGCTAGAACTCAAAAGGAGTTACTGATGCACGTTAAGTCCCGCAAGTTACGTTACTTCGATCATGTGATGAGGCATGCACATGAGAGCATTGAAGGAAGTGCTATGACGGGACTTGTGGAGGGAGTCCGAAGATGTGGAAGACCAAGAATAACCTAGATGGATAACATCAAGACATGGACTGGATTATCAGGTGCTAGCCTGCTACAAGCAACCAGAGACAGATGGCATTGGAGGGAAGTGATTCGTCTGTGCAGCCTACCATCGCGAAGCGATGACGGCGTGTGACATGACATGACATGCTCCAGATAAAGAGACCATCTAGACCAGTGATCCTCACTATTTTTTTTCAAAAGAGCCATATTGACAGATCAAAGTCAAGGAGAGAGCCACAATATCACCCCAAGTCACTCAAATAATGGAAAAAAATTAACAACCCACCTATGGACTAAACCTTTGCTCACTGAATATATTGCTCTACAATCGCTGCTGCCATGTAGCCACCCTGCTGCAGGGTTGCCAGGTCCAACAAAAATATCCAGCCTAAAGTCAGTCTAAAACCCGCCCTTTAGAAGCTTAAACTAGCCCAGAATATGTCTGTCACACGTTTGAAACGAATGGGAAAACTGTGTACGAGTGTACGACTTAGTATTTTGTTTATAAGGGATTTATTATCAGTATTGCTGTTTATCTTAAAGTGATTAATAATATGGTAACATGAGTGTTTTATTAGTTCTTTTATAAGTGTTAAACCGTGAACAGAGTCTCGTGCAGCCTGCTGTTGGAAACAGTGCCTGTGTTGCCAGGTTCAACAGTATCCTCGATTTGGAACCAACTTTAATTGATGCAAAATGAGAGGGAAGTGCTTGGATGTAAAGCGCATTACAGTCTGTCATGGTATGCGGTTGTGTCAGTGCTCTAGGCAAATCATTTTTAAATAAGACAATGCTAAACCACATCCTGCACAAATTACAAAGGCATGGCTGTGGAATAAGAGAGTATAGGTCCTGAACTGGCCTGCCTGTAGTTCCGACCTGTCTCCAATAGAGAACTTGTGGAGAATTTCAAAACAAAATATGCAACAACAACTCCATAATCTTACACATCTTAAGATGTATTTGCAGAAAGACTGGGACAAAATAACACTTCATCACTTGGTATTCTTTGTGCCAAAATGTATTTTTAATGTAACATAGAAAGTCACATTTTTTTGGGAATGTGTTGCAGGCCTGAAAGACAGGAATGGATCCATACTAACAAATTAAATGAAGCTGACCAGACAAAACATGAAATATCTTGGGTTCATAATGTCTGCAGTGAAATAAAAGTCAAAATAAATGTAAGAAATGTTTTGTTGTTTCTTTATTATTTGCATTTTCCATACTGTCCAAACATTTTCTGATTTGGATTTGAAAAGCTGATGATATGCGGTACTGCAAAATAGATTTTCTGGATGATGAAAACATTATTTTATTCTCTTTTACAGGCAACGTGAACTCACTCAACCAATCAGTGTTGTCTGGGTTGGCATAGCAACAACCAAGATAACAGATTGATTGTGTCAGAGCAACATGAACATTTTGATAATGTCTGAAGGTTTGGTTTGTCCAGTGCTTCTCCAGATGAGGATTTCCAATTTGCAGCTCAAACTGGGTTAAGAAAATTTAAATTACCTATATCCACATTCATATAGCAACTTTTTAAAATTCACCTGAGGATTTAAGAGCTCTTAAGTGATCATGCAAGACTACCTGTTTTTACTGAGGTATAATCCTTTTTACTGAGGTTTAATCCTAACTGATGCAGTGAGTATCTTTTCATTTGTTAAACAACCATGTCAAAAAACACATCCTGTGGTTGTAGAAAAGATGTTAATTTATTTCAGAAGGGTCAAATTATTGGCATCAAGCAGAGAAATCTAAGAAGATGTTGAAACTACTAAAATTTGGTTAAGAACTGTCTAAAGCATTATTAAAAAGTGGAAGGACAGTGCGGGAAACATCTTCAAAGAAGGAATGTGATCAGAACAAAATCTCAAATGATTGTGATTGGCAAAAAACTCTTAGAAAAAAAACCAGTAGAACTCAGGAATATGTTTAATAGTGAAAATAAGAACATTTGCACACACACAATGCAAAGGGAACTCAAAGGATTGGGACTAAACAGCTGTGTAGCCTTAAGAAAATCACTCATCAATGAGGCTATCTGCCAAAAGGGAGCATAAAGACTGGACTCTGGAGCAATGGAAGGTCATGTGTTCTGATGACTCCGAATTTACCCTGTTCCAGAGTGATGGGCACATCAGGGTAAGAAGTGAGATGGCTGAAGAGATGCACCCATCATGCGTAGTGCCTACCGTACAAGCCTGTGGGGGCAGTGCTATGATCTGGGGTTGCTGCTGTTGGTCCAGGCTCAGCAACGTTATCTGCCCAAAGAATGAGGTCAGCTGACTTCCTGAATATACTGAACAACCAAGTTATTCCATCAGTTGATTTTTTTATTCTCTCATGGCATGAGCATATTTCAAGATGACAATGCCAGAATTCATCAGGCTCAAATTGGGAAAGACTGGTTCAGGGAGCATGAGACATTATTTTTCGCTCATGGATTGGCCACCACAGAGTCCAGACCTGAACCCCATTGAGAATCTTTGGGATGTGCTGGAGAAGACTTCTCCCATCATCAATACAATATCTTCATGAAAAATTAATGCAACTCTGGACAGAAATAAATGTTGTGACATTGCAGAAGCTTGTGGAAATGATGCTAATGAAGCGAATGCATGACGTAATGAAAGCTAAAGGCGGTCCAACTAAATATTAGAGTGTGTGACTATTTTTTTGGCCAGGCAGTGTATAATGCTACTGATAAGAATTGAGTGATGGAGCAGAATTGATGGAAGAATGCCACCACCATACAATAGGCAGAATCATAGGTAGATCATAGATAGACACCCTGAAGTTAACACATATCAACAAACCTACAGGTACTGTAGATTCCCCCACTATGTCAACTAAATATCTAGAACGCCTCTCAACCCCAAAAATTCATTTACTAAATTATTTTAGTGATTATTAGCATTGAGTTCAACTGTCAGATGAGACACAAAACAAACCCAGCTGGCAACCAACACTGGAGATGGGTTTAAGTAAAGTATGATGGTGGCAGCAATACTGATTTTCTTCTAAAAACACCCTGGGAATTCACCATGGGCTCCATCAAAAGGAGATTTTAGATCAAAATCAGGCTGCCTCTGGCAGCAGGCTAAGAAGTGGTCATGCTTGGACAATGAACCAAAGCATACCTCTGCATTCACACAAAAAATGGATCACTGACCACATAATCAGGCTTTTGTGGTGGTCACCGCAGTTCTTTAGCTTACAGAGCACTGAAAACCTGAGAGGGAAGTCAAAAAAGAGTTTCCACAAGTGTGGATCTGCAGAGATTTAGAAAGAAAAATTGATGTTTTTATATATTCTCCAAACCCTTCTACAGCATAAGAGAAGACTCAGTTCTGTTATATTACCAAAGTAAGAAAAAATCCATAGAAGCTTCATGAAATAAGATTAAGCTGATATGTAACAGATATCTTTTACATAACCATTTTGCTCTTTTTAAAAAAACACAAAAGAATTGATACATGTCAAAGCATCTTTTGTGATCAACAATAATTTATATATATTACATTCAGACTGATTTTTCAATGCTGGCTAAAAAACATATTCTAAGTTATTCAGAAAAAAGCTCAGTTGGGGGGGCCCAAGTGGCTCAGTGGGCTAAGATGCTGATAACACTATGACCAGAGAATCTCGAGTTCAAAACCTGGTCTATGCTGTTCGCCATCAACAACACCAAAAACTCGGCAAGTAAATGGCAATGTCAACTGGCTCAGGCATCTACTGTTTGGTCCACTGGAGCTGGGGATCCTGTGCTTTCCTCCAAGTGCGTTGGCTCCCCAGTGACGGTGTATCAACGGTAGTTTGAAAAGAGGCGGTGGCCACATTAGACACATCGGAGGAGGCTTGTGCTTGTCTTCACCTTCCTAGAGTCAGGGACAATGCAAAGTGATGGGGAGAGCCCCCTAGTGGATATGATGGGTTAATTGGCCACTACTACATTCTGACAAAATACTAGAATTTTAAAAAAAGGTAATTAAAAAAAAGCTTAGTCATTTAAGTGTGTGTTTCTCTACTATAAGACCCACCCACTTTACTATAATAAGCTGCACATAGACATCGAGTCTTGATTACAGACAGCAGTTACTATGATGGCATGAGAAGTGCTTAGAGGAGACAGAGAAGAAATCTCTATATTGTGTAAGTCCATTAATGTGTATTTTAGGCATCCCCTGCTTTGAATGTGGCAAAGTGCATCTGGTCATGAAGAGGCCCATTAACTATATTACTTCATTGTGTCTCAACAAATGACTTTAAAAAAATTTAATCAGAAAAGACTCAGACTTTGAGTCTAAATAATTCGTTAGATCTCTATCACGCATTTAATTATCTGGAGTGAAGATGGTAAACTGACTAAAACCTAAATGTATAATAAATTGTGCTCATTCAAATGCTGAAAACATGTACTGAGTGTTCATTGATATCATTATTACACTGAATAATTAATTAAATACTTGTTTGGAATTGCCAATTGACTATTATTCCGAGTTTTCTGACTGGATCTATCTCTCTCTCTCTCTCCCACTGAGAGTCTTTCCATCACACAGAGTCACCAGCTATGGACAGCTGTAGGATCACTGAGGTTTAACTCACACCAACATCTCCTGATAACACATACATTATACTTATATAGCGCCTTTCTAGACACCCAAGGACGCTTTACAATTACACACACCAGTGAGAAGCGGCAGCCAATCGCGCACAGTGTACTCTCAACCGGAAGCGACCGTCCACCTGGAGGACTGCATCGAGCACTAGGGGGATCACCCAGGACAGAGTGCCAACCATATCTGGGCATAGACACATACATTCATTCATACACACCAGGGTAATTTTAGAGTATCCAATCCACCTGATCTCCATGTTTTTGGACTGTGGGAGGAAACCCCGGAGGAAACCCACGCAGACACGGGGAGAACATGGAAACTCCGCTCAGATGGGGACTCGAACCCAAGACCTCAGCGCTGAGAGGCGAACGTGCTAACCACTAAGCCACCGTGCCGCCCCAATAATGGGACAAATGCTTAGACACTTGTTCCACTCATTGCCACAAGTACATGAAAGAGGAATGTAGGAGGCTGAAGACCTACAACAATTATTTCCCCTTACAGAATTATTTCTCTATTGAAGCATAGTTAATGTATGAGTTTCAACAGCATTTTTGTTTAATTTTCCCCAACAATATTCTGGCATTCATGCTTATAGACATTTTGGATTTAAAATTCAAATGTAGTGTTTCCTACCAATGCTAGCCTTGCAGCTTCTGTTCATAACTAAAGAATGTAAATTTGGACCTAAACATATTTTGGCTTAGTGAGTGGATCTGGGTTAAGTAGAAAAATATGTACATATGATTTCTCATTGAATTATTCCTTTAACAGTGCTGCAGAATAGTAGCTGTTGACCAGAAAGATAAAGGAGGATGACTAGGAGGTTGGCTCTCATAAATGCCAGTCTTAGTTTTGCCCTTAGTCTGATTTAATGCCATTCAGCTACTGAGAACCCATTTATCTAAGATATGTAGCGCCATTAACTTTGGTTCAGTGACAAACATGGACAAGACTAAGGTCATGCACATACCTCCAAGTCCATGGCTGCACCATTTATGATGGAAAGGAAAATGACTTTTAATGTGGCCTGTGCTTCATAAATATGCTTTAAAATGTGTTGAGATATTGGGGACAGATACAGCAAGAGCTCTCATGTAAGAAATTACCAAGAGCTGTATCACTGACAATATTACAAAATAATAGCAAAAGCCACAGTACACTGATTGAATGCAATAGAGATGTTGGACTTTTCATTAATCAGAACTGTTTCAATACTGCAATACAAACCATGCTTTCATGTACAATGAGAAAATGAATAGAAATTCAGTGCAAAGCTCAGTGTTTGTTCTCCAGCAGAGCACTTGATAGAAATTCTCTAATAGCATTGTGATGTTATTAAAATGAATTCACTTTGAGAAGAATGAAGCAGATTTTGTATTCTAGGACTATCTGGTCCAGTGTTCAGTAATAGCATGGCTTATGTTTACATTAGCCGTCTGATTATGATGAAGTGTAGGATATTAAAAATTAATCATTTTATTTAGGCTTAATTTCAGTGTATCGGTGAAGAATGTAACTTTTTACTCAGTTCCACTTTAACCATGATGGACTTTCCAATGGACAGTTCCTGGTGGGCTGCTATGTGGGACAATCAGAGAGCGAGAAAAAGACGAACTGCATTAAAGCATTTTCTCAGTACATTTGCTATATTATCATTTGTAATGTAGGCTTATGTAAGCTGAACGGAGAGATATGATTATTGAGCCACATAACAGCACAACATCAGCCAATCACACAAATGCCTCCAATCCAAGACAAAGTACTGACAACAACCATGAATGGCAGGAATAGTGTTCAGAAGGAAAGGGTCCATTCAGATCCTGTAAAACTTTAGGCTTAGTAATGTAAGCTAGCAAGTTCATTCAGTCCACTTGTAAATGTAAAAGATGACCAACAAAAAGGAGCAATAAGATACTTCTGGCCCAGATAAACATTATAATAGCCATTCACAGAGAAGATTCATAATTCTGGATGAGAAATATTTGAGTTCATATTGAGATTCCTGCCTTTCGTAAACATGAGTGTTATTATCTGAGCAAATCTGAGCACAATGTGTTAATATTTACTATGATGAGACATGTGGGTCTTCTGATTAAGATAAATCCTTCTGATGTCACTGTGAAGCACTAGAAGAATCTACAGTGATCTCTTCTGTATTCTTCATCAGGAGTGTGACCAGGCTCTGGCTTTGATGTTATAGGCTCTACCATTTGTTGTTAACGTGTAATTGGTTGTCCCCCTGTCACTCCATCTGAGGAGTGCACTTAAGGGTGTGTTTGCCCCTTGGTGGTGTGGTGATCCAAATATCTGAAATGATTTCATATCATATATACCAGTCTGTGATAAACCATCCTTTTACATGCCTCTGAGGTGAATTATTGGGTAACACTTTATAATACCTTTCATTAATAGCTCATTAACTAATGATTAATAACTGTGAACAAATCATTAGTTCATGAGAAATTCATTAACAAATGATTTACTAATGATATACTAATGATATACTAATTATTTACTAATGATTTAGTAATGACTTGTTAACATTTGCAAAAATGAATACAATCATTAGTAACTACACGAACTATCATTTATAAACATTTGATCATGTTCAAATTCTCATGAACTAAAGATTTGTTCACAGTTATTAATCATTAGTTAGTGGCTTATTTATGAAAGTTATTATAAAGTGTTACCAATTATTGTCAACGTAGTTCAGAATTTCTGCTTATTTTTACTAAAAAATGAGGTTTAATTTTATGTAAATCTGATCTATTGACAATACATTCCAAAAATAAGTGTAAAATTGGTGATAATGAGTTGGAGTGAAGTGGACTAACAAGATGAAACACATAATTGGGTGATAATTTTATGCTACATTCTTTAAAAGCTGAAAAGTAACCATAGATATCTAGAAGTACAACTAGAAAACAAGAAAACTGAAAGAGTTTGAGTTTCATTAAAACGTTTATTATTTGCATACTTTGTGTGAAATTTCTGTCTATAACAACTTTGTATTTAAAAGCCTCTAGGCTGTAGTTCAAGTAGATCAAGTACCCCCATCCCCCTCGTACTCAAGCCAGTTGTGCCCCTGACCTCTGAAATAAAAAAAAATTCTTCCATGGCTGATCTAGCACTGAATTTCATTCTAGGTTCAACCGTGACTTTAGCCATCAAAAGTTGACTTGTGGATTTAATTTCACTCTGTTCTTTTGTTTTAGTTCCTAGAATGCTTCAGTGTTGATAAATCCTCTATTTTAGACCAAAACTATCCAAAAAGAAAAAGAGCCATGGAAACTACAATTCCTCTGTTACTACATGTTTGAATGTTTGAAAAGGTTCTATAGGAAACAGTAGGGACATAGGGTGCTTTTTTTAATATAGAAGGTGTGATGTCATGCCAGACGTTTGAAAAAAAAGACATTCTTTGCCGTCAATGTCACTTCTGAGAAAAAAAAAATGAGGAAACATCATTGTTGCTATTGTGTCAAACCTAGGGAAGACTCAGCTCCCAAGAATCAGCATGGAGGCACAATGTGCTTAGGCTGTTAGCTCACTCACTTCAAACTTTAAAGCCTTAAAATCCAGACTGAACTCTCAAAACACTCAGGCTAGTCATAACTCACTAGGAACATTGTGTTCTCTCATATCTTACTCATGTCTGGCTGCTCAAAACTTGCCAAGATAGAAATCGAGAATATTAAGGTGTTTCATGAAGGTGGCCACTACACAACTTGAAGGTGGCAACTACACAACTACACAATAGATTTTCACTTTTAAAAATAAATTAATAAAATCTAATTAAAAAAATTTGGGGCAGCCATGGCCTGGTGGTTAGAGACCCAGTAAAGTCACCAGGTTGATCCCCTGGCAGGACATGACTGAAGTGTCCTTGAGCAAGGCACATAACCCTCAACTGCTCTCCGGGCACCAATTATAGGGCTGCCAACCTTGACCATGTGTGCTCACTGCTCTCTAGCGTGTGTGTTCATGTGTTTCACAGCATGGAAAGGCAGATGTCAAATTCTTCTGATGCAAGCACAATTGTGCACTTTCACATTGAGTTTTCTGATCCAGTATTTTTGACATCTGTTGAATGAATGAATGAATGAATGTTACTTATATAGCGCCTTTCTAGATACTCAAGGACGCTTTACAATCAACACATCCCATTTACACACACTCAACCACACAACACACACCGGCGAGAAGCGGCAGCCAATCGCGCACAGCATACTCTCAACCGGAAGCGACCATCCACCTGGAGGACTGCATCGAGCACTAGGTGGATCACCCAGGACAGAGTCCCAACCATATCTGGGCATACATACATTCATACACAGACATACACACACACCAGGGTAATTTTTAGAGTAGCCAATCCACCTGACCTCCATGTTTTTGGACTGTGGGAGGAAACCGGAGTCCCCGGAGGAAACCCACGCAGACACGGGGAGAACATGGAAACTCCGCTCAGATGTGGACTCGAACCCAAGACCTCAGCGCTGAGAGGCGAACGTGTTAACCACTAAACCACCGTGCCGCCTGTTGATGTTATAATACTTTTACTTCAATACAGCTTTAGGCCACTCCACCCTATTTTACATACAATATATTAAATTAATGAATCTCCCACAAATCATATCTATTTTCCATTTACTATAGATGGTTTTGATCAGCCAAGCCATGTCTGGAATTTAAATTTTGCCTCTTTCATTTACAACTGGAGACTAATGTTCCTAATAAACACTATTCACCAAAATAGACTGTAAAGATACATCATCAAAACTTTTGTCAACCAACTCGAGCTACCCTCCAGACCTTAATGAAGGTCTCACAGACCAGTCAGTGAGGATTAGGACACAGTATGACTTACTGTGGACTTCACAAATGAGGCAGACACTTCAGTCAGATCAAGTTCTTGTTCCTTTTTAAAGCTCACAGTAAGGCACACTGTGTCCTTAACCACCCTGAATAGTCTGAGACCTTAATTGAGATCTGGGTTTGAGAAGGTACTGCGGTTTATACTTTTTATCCTTGTTGGAGTTAATGGCTGCTGGTGAGGATAATGTTATGACACACAGTAACAGCAAAGATTAATGATGGACAATTACAGTGTAACAACTAGTGAGGAGGATTGATGGCCTGTCAAAGGGCTGATCTTGCAGATATAACACATATATGTGAAAGAACATGATGCACGGTGCAGTATACCCCGTCATAAGCTTCATGCCATAGGTCAGTCATTTCATTACAAAAAGTACAGCACATGTACATTTTGGGGGGACTTGAACTTAAATTATTTATTTATTATTTATTAGTTAATATTAATACATCACTTACTTTTTTATATTCCAATAATAACTATTAATCATTATTAGTAATAATAAAATAATAACATTAATATTAATCATTAATAAAATATTTACATTATTAAATATGAATAAACTGTTAAGAGAATGTAGTATAAAATTATCACCCAATTCTGTTTCACCTTGTTAGTCAACTTCACTCCAACTCATTACCACCAATTTTACACTTATGTTTGGAATGTGTGGTCATTATACCTCATTTACACAGAATTATACCTAGAATTATATATAAATATTACATACACAAAATTATAAGATCTGTTGCTGCTTTCTGATTGGCTGTTTGCGGTGAATTCTGAGCGCAAGAACATGAAAAGATTTGTGAGCGTGCAGGAAGTGTTTGAGTGTGTGCGCACGCTCCACTAAACAAAAGAAAGAAATATTTTGAATTTTGGCAGTGACGCAGATGGAGTGACAGCGGGCCAATCACACATTAGCAACAAAAGGCAGAGCCAATCAGTCAGCTTGTCGGCAGTCTAAAAAGAAACAGGCTTCAGCTTGAGCGACCTGTTTACCACTGGGTCCTAGTGCTCGACTCGTCTCCGTATAATATAGCATGACATAGTATGTTTTTTCGACTGCAAAAACTGCAGGGGAATAAAACTGCCTTTTTAAAAATTGCAAGGGACATGCATTCACCACCCCCCACCCACCCCCCATCCCCCGGCAGTGCTTAAGGTCCTACTGTGTGTACCATACACAGTGTATACACTGTTGCAATAATTCAGTATATACTAACTGAAATCTAGGCACATCCATTCAAATTTTAGAACATTAAAGATATGTAGTCATTAATAACATTAAATTGGTACATGATAAATGTATTCAGATTTTTTGCTAAAGAGCTCAAACTGTGAATTTTGTATACTAATATTACTCTGTTTTGTTCAGTGTTCATTAAGAATAAAATGAAAATAAAAATGTCAAAGTACTGATTAATATTGGATATTAAATAAGCATCATTAGCCCATCTTGTACAGAGAGCAAACTTCTGCATATTTTATTTTATATATTTTATTGTTCACATTTAACAATAAAGCATATAATGTGGCTTGCGCAATAGTCAGGGCTTGTTAAATATTGTATATCTTAGTTTTGTTAAATTCATGAACATTAATATAAAATGCATTAAAATTGATAGAAGCCTTTCATGTGTAAGTGTAGAGCTGTAGTCAAGATCACCTTTGCTCAAGTCCAAGCCCAAGACCAGGTACAAAAATATCTTCTTTGAGAACAAGCCTCAACTACTTTTTGAGTCTTTGCACTTTGTCTGGTGGGGGTGGGGGATAAGGGACTTGTCACGTTCCTGATCAGGATTAAGCAGATAAGATAATGGATGGATGGATGGTATCAGTGTTTTTGGCAATTAATTACATATTAAATTAAACAAATTCAAATAAATGTGTGTCAGAATTAGCCATCAGTTAAGTATAATTCAGTGTCCACTCTGAATCCAAGCAATGTCTGCTCTGAATAAATCAACTACTGCCCATTTCTCAATCCAGTCAACTAAATCAAATACAAACAGATGTGATGATTTGGTTCTGGTTTGCTTATACAGGTCAGTGTGAAAAAAAATACAAATATTTTTAAGTGCAGAGGAGTCTTGAAATAAAATTGATAAAAACAATGGCTGAGTCAGGGACTCCAATACTACATGTCTGTGTGTTCACTTTATTTCATTTAGAACATCATCAAAATACATAATTTGACCAGGGGTGCACTAACCTTTCCATATGACAGTATAATATATATATAATAGACAGTTCTCTATTATATTTTTTTGTTAGACCTGGTGGTACTTCACAAATCATTTGCCTATTCTTCTCCTGTTTTAGCCTATTTTCTTTTGGCAATCAGAAGAAAGCCTCTCTCTGTCTGCTTAGTCTCTTCTTCTTGGAAAGGAAGTGAATCAGTGTATACCTTTGGGGAGAAACATTTCAACTGATGTTTTTTTGTAAACCCTCTGAGTGACGTATATGAAATGAAGCACAGAGGAGTTGTGAGTGGGCACTCTGCCTGAGGCTTTCTGGGAACTTCTGCACCATTCTAGAGAAAATACGAGCAACGTCTCATTAAAGTGTGCAAACCAGAGCCAGAGAAAAGGCTCATCAGATGAAGACATGAACTAAACATAGCACGGACTGTGCACTGTCTGCATTTTACATGACACCACTCTGCATGTCATTGTGTGAGGACTGTAGTATCTTCCAGTTTAAACATTTAAGCTCAACTCAGCTTCAATAAATAAAATATTATATGTCACAGACAGGGATGAACATACAGTCTTCTGCAACTTGGATCTGCATATTTAAATGATTTTTTTTTTTCATGATAAAAAATATTTTTTCATTAAAAATTAAAATTAAAATCTTAAATTTATTAAGCGGGTGTGATAATGAATGAATGAATGAATCTTAAATTTAGCATAATCATAAAATAATTCTCATTTTGAAAATACAAAAATAACAAAATAAGTAGACTTACAACCTGGATATTTACAACACACTAAATATGACTATTTATTATTAATTATTTGTGTGTATGTATATATGTATGCATATGTGTGTGTGTGTGTGTGTACATATATATATATTGCTAAATTTGATTGTAAAAAAAAAAAAAGCTCTAGATTACAATTTTTTAATAGTTTTACAGTTCAGTCATTTAAGTATTTATATGTAATCTTTCATGCCATACCCTGCTGCACTTCCTCTGCTGCCCACGAGGGGGGTCTATAGTTTGAATACCACTCCTCTACAGAGGTTACTGTCCTGGGCTGAGAGCAAAAGAGTTGCAGGATTGTGCACGTGAGGAATGAAATGTAAAATACAAACAAAAATAATAATATTTAAAAGACAATCACAGTATATCAAAATCAGATATTTTCATGTTATACACTGTAGTAGTTATTTTTGTTGGAGGTTCACCTAAAACCTCAATAGAAGGCATAAACAAAGCTACAATATATCTGCTCTACAGAGAACATTTCTGCACATTTTAACACACAATTACTGTTTATTTGCTGAATTTAATGGCTTTTGCTATGTTTCTCAATGTGTTACATTCAGAAATATATTAGCACATGCACTAAAATGTGCAGAGGATGCTACACTGTTTTGTATGTTACTTTATCCTGCGGTCTACTTATACAATTTGTGTGAGTTTATGTTTTTAAGATCATTTTCCAGCCTCTTTCTCCTTTAGAATTAAACAAGCTGCTTTTGATACTATACCTTTAAAACTGATATGGAAATGATCTCTGTTCTAATTGGCTACCATGTATTGTGCCTCACTGGTTTGCAGCTAAAACTGGTATAGGATGTATGGGTAAAGTATATGAGTATATGTAAATGTGTTTACATAAATGACATTACAAAACCAGTAAACTAGTAATGGGCTGTTTTTGCAGTTTAGTTTGCATAGCTGGACAGTGTAGACTGAGCAATAAACGATGTGTTTTAAACGTGTGTGTTTAAAACAGTGTTTACATACAAAAAGGTTTTGGTTTTCCATGATATGAGCCCTTTAAATTTGTTCCTCTTATACGATGCATTAACTTAAAAAAAAAAAAAAAACAACACTGGGGAGCACAAACTTTTGCACACATCTGTATAAAGTCTGTGGAAGGCACCTGAGTGGAAATGGGCAGGATGCGAACACTGATGCGCATTATGTTGATCGAAATGGTGAGGCATGCTAAATTTCTCTGGAGAATCATTTTGCTCCCTTCACCGCTCAAAAAAAGGACATCAGCTCCCAAAGGAACATTCCTCCTCAAGATGTTATTTTTGTTCCAATCTCAAAGGCTTGCAGTTAAAGTTTATGAGGGATTGAAAATGGATAATTAGCATTTAAATGATCTGACACTTCTCTTTTTTTCCCTCTGCTTCGGCTGTCACTGTAACCTTCTCTTTGATGCTCTTTCATCAGATAGCACTTTGCTAGGGTTTGAAGCTCTGTGAGTGAGAGAGATAGTTAAGTCTTGTGATGTGCAGGGGCATCAGGTCATCTTTATGGACTTAGTGGTGATGGTATGCAGTAGTGGGGAATAAACTTGATAAGAAACTGGAGCTGTTCAAACACTCATATATGAGGTTAAAGTTGCTATTGAGCCTGAGGAGAAACAGTGATGGGATATCACTTTATCAGAGTCAATGTCAAAGTTGAATGCAAGTGGACAGAAACCCTCAATGGTAAACACAGAAATTAAAGCATGCAAATGTGTTACGTAATGTGATCTGTGATATGGAATAAGGGCAAGGGTGGCACAGTGGTTGGCAGGCCTGTCTCTCAGCAATGAGGTTTTGGGTTTGAGTCCCCATCAGGGTGGAGTTTCCATGTTCTCCCTGTGTCTGCGTGGGTTTCCTCCCACAGTCCTCCCACATGGAGGTCAGATGAATTCTGTTCTCTAAATGGTTTGTGTGTGTGCCCAGCAAGTTAATGCACTGCTCAGTGCATGGTGAAGGAGAAGGAGACTCAGAACAACCCTGATCAGGATGAAATGAAAGATAATGAATGGATGGAATAAAGGCCATCGGCACTATGGGCCTTGGAGGTGGTATACTCCTAAATGTGTCAGATTCAGGGACTGATGTATTGACTCATCACTTATGTAAAACCATACACACAGTGTGTAAACAATGTCTCCAAACGGAGGCTTTACACATCAGTGTATTCAATCTATATTTAAAAACAAATATGCAAATAAACAGACTTGTTTTTGTTATGCATATGCCTACTTAAGCCCCACCCATTTACACTGACATTATAAGGAGTGTTTCAGCCTGGACTGACTTTTAGATGAGGCATAACACAGAGCAGACAAACAGGACAGATATCTTCTAAATGTATATGTGTTACAGTAGGAATAGTAACAAGAACAGAATGTTTAACTCTAAAGGAGTCATGCATACCAGGCAGCCATGGCCTGGTGGTTAGGGATCTGGTTTTGTGAATGGAAGGTCACTGGTTCGGGCTCCAGGCAGGTCACCTGCCTAACAGCTAACCCCCAGTTGCTCCCCGGGCACCATGGATAGGGCTGCGCAACACTTGGGCACATGTTCTCACAGCCTAGTGTGTTCACTAGTGTGTGTGTTTCACTGCACGAAGTGGTTAAATGCAGAAGTCAAATTCTGTTGTGTACAATCACACTGGCAAAAAACTTGAATCAAATACTATTTTATGCAAAAATGAAAATAAGAGATTTACAGATTTTTTTTTTTACAGAAAACATTTTACAGAAATATTTTTACAGAGAACAAACATTTTAAAGCATATTTAATCTTATTTACTGAATTTTATTTTTGTCTGAGAAAAAATTAAGCAAAAAATGCAGTCAGTATAAATATCATGGCACATAAAATATATCATTCAGAAAATAAATAAAAAAGCACAAAAAGTGTCATTTGTTCCCTTTAGAGGTGAAAGTACATATTACTTATTTTTACTTAATCAACAAAACATGTCATTTGAGGAGGCTTGTCTAAACTTAACAAGGAGTCCGTCAAGGATGTAACCTCTCACCATGTTTATTCAACATCTTAGGAGAACAAGTGATGAG
>BRDA01029072.1:0-14146 GCA_036984385.1 Crenuchus spilurus | reverse complement strand
GCATGGCGAATTCAAATCGCCACGAAAATCACAAAATCCAGCAATATTCCGCGAACTGTCCGCCATCTTGAGTTTATCTGCTGCTCCATAAACACCCGAAATAGCCTGAAGCAACATCGTCAGGAAAATAACCGCGAAATAATTAATGAGATAAGTAGGGGTGTCCCGATACAGCTTTTTCACTTCCAATATGATACTGATATGGCAACCTTGAGGAATGGCCGATACCGATATCGTCCGATAAAAATATCAGCACAAATTAATACACTTTTATGACTCATTTTGTACTGTAAATAAAAAAAGTCTTGAACGAGTGATATTTTTCAAACAGAAAACAATATTCAACAACAGCATGTATGAGAAAAACTGACCCATTTATTATTACACAATGGGTAACATCAATTATAAACTTAAACAAGAATATTCAACTGAATAAAATTAAAATAAATAAATTAGAAGACCCTGAAAAATAACCTCAATAAATCCAACAAAATAAAATATACTTTTAAAGCGCAAAACAACAATGCAATGTCACTTATTTTTTCTGTTCTTAGTCTTGACTAAAACAATAGTGTAAACAAAATAAACACATAATTCTTTTAACTTATTTAATTAGTCAGTTAACTAACTATCGCTCAGTCTCTGATTTCTGCAGTCCAAGCATGATATGCAGATTTTTTTTTTTTAGGAAGATGAGCATTTCAGCATGCTGAGCTGTCAGCTTGCTCCTATGCTCCTCAATGATAATAGATGCTGAGCTAAAGAGCCTCTCGCTCTCGACACTTGTGCAAGGAGCACAGAGGAACTTGGCAGCTGTTGCTGCCAGGGTGGGAAATCGTGCTTGGTTGGCTCTCCAGTCATGTAAAGGATTGTTCTTACGTTCAATAGGAGCCTCACAGAGGTAGCTCTCCATTTCAATGATTGCCCCTGGGGTGATCTGCTCAGAAGGACCTGTTGCTGTGCTGCTCTCCTCCAGTATCTCATCGAAGATACATCGTTACAGATTTTGCGCTCGGCTTTAACGTCTTTTTCAGATTTGACCGAAAAATACTGCCAGGCTGCCGACATCGCTGCTCTTTTTGGCTACTTTCACGTTAGCCCGCTGTTGTTGTGATCATGTGGGGTCTGCATGCTGGATCCATTCGCGGCTGGATATAAACTCTGGAGTGGAGTAAGCGGACTACTGGAGTTGACTGCTTATATCGGAGCGCTTTTATCGGAGATTTTTTATGCTGGCCGATAAAATCCGATAATGTTTTTATGGCTGTTATCGGACCTGTATCTGATAACAATATCTGATCGGGACACCCCTAATTTCTATTGGATTATGGTCAGTACTTTGACTTGGCCATTCAAAAACATGAACTTTTATTCTTCTTTATGTCTTGAATTTTTCCTTTAGAATTTACTGGTATAATTCAGAATTAAGTTTTGGCAAGCTATCCTGGCCCAGATGTGGAAAAACGGGCCCAAAACCTGATACTACCACAATCACATTTGACATATGGAATGAGGTTGTTTTGCAGGTGTTTTCCTTTTTACATACTTGACACATCTATTTTAAACCAAAAACGTTTATTGCGCCCACTAATTATAACCACTATTGTGGTCTCATCCTTGTCCATATCTTCAGCAAACTGCATATGGGCTGCAATGTTGTTTTTGAAGAGCAGGAGCTTTCTGCCACTGTTCACTGTTCTCCATGATGGTGGACTCGGAAGTTACCTTGGGTTCCTTTGTGACCTTTGCAGTCTATTGCACGCCTTGCTCTTGGAGTGATCTTTGTTAGTCGAGCACTCCTGGGGAGGGTAAGAGTGCACTTGAATTTTCTCAATTTGAACGCAATCTGTCAGACTGTGGATTTGTGGATTCTATACTCTTCAGAGATTTTTTTTTTTACATTTTCCAGCCTAATGAGCATCAACAACTCTTCTGAGCTCCTCAGAAAGTTCCTCTGTTTTCACCATGATACACTTCTGAAAACTTGTGAAGATCAATCTTTGCTAGATCCATGTTCTTTAAATAAAACGGGGTGCCCACTCACACCTGGATTGATGTCACATTGATTAACACCTGACTGGAATGACCTGGAATGTCCCCACAAATATAGGAATACTGAGTACTGTGGGTGTGTTATCAAATTATGATTAGAATACATTACATAGCTGCAGTATTATTAAGCAAGTCAAAGTACCCACTCACTCTCTGTGTGTGTGTGTGTGTGTGTTCAGTGTTGAAACAGAATACCCAATCCCAAATCCTCTGACCGCTTCCCTTGCCTAAAAAGACGGAAAGGCCATTAAGCTCAGCCAAGAGAAAGGCCATGTAGCGTGAAACAGCATAGACCGCGCTGCAGTTCCATCTCTACAGCTCGCAGAAAGGACCAGGGACTTCTCTGCTTTTCTGCACGGGGGTACATGAAGCTTGCAGGATGAGGATGTGGCTAGCACTGCCCTGATTACAGAGCATTCACGCCATAAACACTCTATGACCATGTACTTCTGATTAACTCATCCCTCCACTTCTGTCTTCACAAACCACTGCTAATGCTCTTACAGATTACAGATGTAGCCTGTTCATCTCATTTCTGAACAAGTCGAGACATGGACATGAGAAATGCACAGTCATATCAGAATATTCTGGTTATATATGATCACCACCTTATATTTACAGTTATATATGTTATCATCTCCACTGAGCATACAGGAGCACTTTAGTTCTACAGTTACAGACTGTAGTCCATCTGTTTCTCTGTAGTTTATCCTCCTTTCACCTGTTCTTCACTGATCAGGACCATCACAGAGCAGATATTATTTGATTGGTGAGTCATTCTCAGGACTGCAGTGACACTGATGTGGTGGTGGTGGTGTGTTAGTGTGTGTTGTGCTGGTATGAGTGTATCAGCCAGCAGCTCTGCTGTGTCCGATGTTTTTAAACACCTCAGTGAAAATATTGTACTCCAGCAGTGCAATAGTGCACCAACCAGCCAACCGTGTCCTGTGACCACCATTGAAAGACTAGAGGACCAACACAAACTGCAGCAACAGATGATCTTCTGTCTCTGACTTTACATCTATGAGATGGACCAACAAGGCAGCTGTGTCTAATAGTGGACAGTGAGCTCATTCTTAAAATCTCTAGCAGGTCTACTGTGTCTGATCCACTCGTATCAACACAGCAGACAGGAACACCACCACCACGTCAGTGTCACTGCAGTGCTGAGAATGATCTACCATCCAAATGTTAAGATCTGATCATTGAACAATGTAAAAAGGGGCTTAAAAAGTATACAGAGAAACGGATGGACTACAGTCTGTAATTTTAGAACTACAAAGTGCACCTGTAGACACTAGTCGCGTTTCCATTGACCCTGAAATATCGCAAATTAGAATTGCGAATAAAAAGTAGCTTAATGGAAACACGACAATTTCGAAAAAAACTCACGTTTTCCGATAAAAGTCTTTTGCGCTAAGATGAGGTGGTTTTTCAGTCGTATTGAAATTGGTTTATATCACAAAAGTGTAATGGAAACACTCGAACTGACTCTTTTTTCGCATCAAGGGAGTCACGTGATCAACACCCCGACGTTTCTATTGCCGAAAAAGACGACGAAGAAGAAAACAACAGCAGAAAGTGCGAGGACGAAGATGACGCGGCATATTTGGAATAACGAGGAGAATCCTTGGACAATGTGCAGCTGCTCCACTAGAGATCTCACAGCATCACAAAGTTCATTAAAAGTTGAGTGTGTCATTCTAAAATGTTGAATCCACAGCTCTTCTGTAAAACCATCGACTACAGTTTCCCAAAAACGCCGCATACGTAGCCGCTCCCAAGTATAAGGGGCTTGTCGCTCCAAAGCCTCGATAAATCGCCGTCTCCTCTGATGGCTGATGATGAGCGCTAGTGCCGTGGTAGCAGTATGTATAAAGCTGAAGTATGTGTTTACATCCACTGCCGCCATGTTTGTAATGACTTATCGCGAGAACAAACATATTCACACGTGATTTTATAAAAGTATTTCACATTTAATGGAAACACCGCAACTGCGAAACTTTTGTCAAATTGTTTTTTCGACAAAACAGAATATCAATAAAGTTTTACGCAAAACTGCAACGGAAACGCGACTAGTGACTGTAGACTCAAGGAGGTGCTGCTAATATTCTTATATGACTGTGTATTTGGTCATTAGCAATTATTATATCTGAACTGAGGTTCTGGGTTTGTAGGGCTGGTCAGTGTGATGATTGTTTAAGCTGAACGCTTGGTTTTCTGAGCATCTCGTAAGCAATTAAACACAACTGACTGTGTCTTGTTTGGAATATTTAGTTCTGTTCAACTTTAATATGAATATTTTAGACATTTTACATCACTGCATGCCTATTTTAATGATTTACTGATGCAATGTGTCTGTACAACCGATTTAAAGGTCAGAACATGATAATCTGATGCTCCCTGTCATGCGTCTTGAGTATATTAGTCGTCGAAGTTTTAAATCTTCTAAAAATGTAATTTCTGCCTATTTGTTTCTCTCGAGATGTTCTTGATAAAGAACTTATACACTTAACAGCTTGTTGGTGCAGCGCTCTTGTCCCCGAGCCTCATAACATCTAGTTTCCATGAGAGCAGAACAAATACAGTTGTGATGACTAAGGTGTGAATCATATTACACAAGACGCATTGAGTTGCACGTGGAATCCTTGTTTTAATGATTCAGAATCAAAGCACATACCTTGCTTTTCTCACAATCCAGTCATGATGTCTATTCTTGGGCCAACACCCCATTTTCCCTTCTTTGTCTTTTCTGATTGATGTATTTGTGGCTGTAGTGCAGGTTTGATATCAGATGATTCAGTGTTACTGAGTAGAAGCAGAATGTGAAGAATGTTATTCAAGGCCATTAAAACTAATGGAGAGAGCAGTGTTGTCATGTAGTTACCACGACAGTCCTACAACAATACCACAGTATTCTCTGTTCACAGGGTGTGTATTTAGCAGGTATGATTGCCTAAAGCCATCATTTCAGGGAGTGGATGTAGGAGGTTTAGGTAGTGTCAGCTTGTGTTAAGCAGGTTTTCCATCCACCCAATTTTTTGCGATTTAAAAAAAAAAAATGCACAAATAAAAGCTTGAATGGGGAAAAAGCTAAAATAATAATAATAAAAAAAAAAACACCCAAATATCACAAAGTTTTACATTACGATGAGGTGGAAAGGTTAGAATATCGCTAAAGCTAAAATTCAAAAAGTTTTTTTTTTTACAGTAATACAAGAATTCCTGGCATCTTGATTTACCTAGCTTTTATATAAAATATCTACAAAAACTGTGGATACATTTACATTACAAAAACATTCAGAACTAATCTAGTGTGCAAGCTAGACTTTCTTACATCTTTGAGCATTGGACACACAGAAGGTGTACAACTCTTGATCGACTTGATAATTTCATTGCAAACAGTAGGCCTCATTCACCAACCATTATTAAAAATATCTTTCTTCTTAAAACTAGTTTTAGCAAGTGTATCACCATTGCGTTCTTATTTGGGATTTCTTTTTTTTTTTAATAATTTTTCTAGGTTTTTGCCCGTTTTTATCCCCTTCCCAATGTAGTGGTACCTAATTAGCCCATCCCCTCTGTTAGGCCTCTCCCCATCACTTTACAATGTTTCTGACTCTAGGAGGGTGCAGGCAAGCACAAGCCTCCTCCGTTGCGTGTGATGAAGCCACCGCTTCTTTTTCAAACCACCGCTGATGCAACATCACTGGAGAGCCTAACGCGCTCGGAGCAAGGCACACGGGGTCCCCAGCTCCGATTGGACCAATCAGTAGACGCCTGAGCCAGCGGACATTGCAACGTGAAAGTGATGGAGAGAGAGAGCGCCATCTACCCACCCAGAGAGAGCACTGCCAATTTGGGATTTCTTCAGTAATACCAGAATCTACATACACTCACCAGCATACGTATGCCTTTGAGTATTGACCTGGAATACAATTGGTTAATGAGTTCTAGAATTTTAAATGTGAACTTTAAGAACAAATGTATGAAAAATGTTTTGATTTTGAAGATTTTGGTGAATGAGGCCCGTTGTTTAGACACATCATTGGTTGTGAACTGGCAACTAAAACGTGAAACACTGTTGACAAGTCAAGAACTGAAACGAAAGGTCCGAAAGGGGCTTAAGAACTGTACAATTTTGTGCTGGCCTGTTAAAAGCATTGTGCAGTCGTAGAAGAAAGCTAAAAACTGGAAAAGGCTAAAAAAAAAAAAAAAAAAAAAGGCATGGCTGACACTGGACATCTTTTAACATAAGCTCAGTCAGCCATTTCAGAACTACTGGAGGTTCATTTTTGTGTGTGTGTGTGTGTGTGTGTGTGTGTGTTTTCCAGGCATATTTTTAGGGGTCCATCTGCAGTTGTAATCACTCCTCTCCCTCCTACATCGCTGTATTGGAACTTGCATTACACACAACCTCTGGGAAGTGGTTTAATACGAGCTTTATTTTTACAATGCAACATCTCCATTTAGCCAGACTGAATGTCCTTTGACACCCCATAATAATACGGTCATAATATCCAGACAAATCCCTAAAGCACACCTCGGTGTGTGTGTGTAAACTTCATTTATCTCGTCTGATTTTCTCTGACTTGTTTTAGCAAGTTGTGCAGGTGTTTGTTTTGCTGTTGAAGGACGTCAGTATTTTGCCTTTGAAGTGCTGAAGTGTTGTGCTGTAGGCTGAGTGTTTTCTGAGTGATGTTTCTTGTCTGCAGGGTTTTTTTTTAATCTAAACGGAGAATTCGGATGCTTTCCTCGGTGTTGCACATGGCACTTGGACAGTATAAAAAGTCTACTGTTCGCTCAGTTCATTGCTGTCATTAGTGATCACTATGACTGTAAACAGTAATCTGCACTACAGAGGGGAAGGAAAGAATGAAACGGAGGCTAACGCTGGTCCTAGCTTTAACGCTGATATCAGCCTGACCGAATTCTTTAACCAGAGTTTAATTGTGATGAGTGAAGTTGAAGGAAAAAGATGTTGGATGATCTGCTAAAAAATACGCAGCTTTACCTCGTTGTTGAATCAAACCTCTGACTGCAAGATGCCCATTTTGTCTTTAAACTGTATCCTAGATCTATTATTTGGGGTGTTTTCCACCTGAAAGTCTGGACCAAGGTTCCCAACCTAGTTTTGTTCCTAATTTACATTGCAGACACAGTAAAGAACATTTCAGTGAGCAGCCTTTCCTGGTCAGCATCAACAGATTTACTTCATTGCTAATATTTTGGCATTTATACCAGCAGTAACAAATTCAAGCACAGTACTCGAGACAAACTCAAATTCACCAAATGAACTTGATCCACTGCTTTTTGGTTCTTCTTTTGTTCAATGCCTCATGATGGACTGCCACAACGTTCTATAATTGATCTGAGAGTCCAAACCATCAAAAGTGTTTTCACACTGCAAACGAACCAACCATGGTTGACTTGATCTAGACTGAGACCACCTCTCTTGGTCAGACCAAATTATGTCCAGATTGTGGTACCAGGTACCTTTTAACACCTGTAATTTTGCTTCAGACCAAAAGTCTGCACTGAACAAGAAGGGTGTAAAAGCACCCTTATTGTATGAAGACTCTTCACCTGAAGTGCATGTAGAGCAAAGTGGAAGTAACATTCACAAGGATGGTCTGTACATGACCACAACTAGTGATCGGTCAATTAAACCTTTCCATTAAAGAGTTTAGAAATGTGAAGTTATTGGTTTAATAATTAATATGAAATTTAAAAAAATGTAGCATTATGTCTTTTGGTCCAGTTCCAACTATGAAATTTTACATGTCCAGGTGATGTAGGTGGGTTGGTTCTAAAACTTCTCATTTCAAATTTTATATTCCAGTTTTTTTGCTTTAACCCTCAGGTGTCAAACTTTGGGGCTGGTTCACCTTACAGAATACAAAAATTGACGTTGAGCATCACTGTTAACTTGTTGCACTGGTTATCGTACAATTCGGTTATCATCTTCTTTGGGGGAAATTTTGTCCTCCTTTTCTTCATCTGCTTGGTTTTTGTCAGAGTTATCATGTGATTAACCACTAATTATACAAAAACAAAGCATCCATACACGTTCATCATTCACCCATGCCTTCTTTTTCATTCTGGCTTTGTTTCTCATCGTTTCTCTGTTTTTGTTTCTCATGTATCTCTGGCTTAGTTTCTCGTCAAAACAGACCGACACGTCACACTAAAGTGAAAATGGGTACAAAAACAGATGAGAACGGGTGTACAAAACAAAGGATGCTGGCTGGACCACACCAGCACTCTCTAAAACAGAGCGTAAACCTGTAAGAGTGATGTTAAATGTTCATTTATCCATTTCATTAGTCTTTTGTATTTATTTCTCATTGTGTTCTGTGTGTAAAACTATAGTTATTCTATATAAAATTCATTTTTGTTGATATTTTGGGGTGTCTTATACAAATTTATTGGATTTACATTGTTTCTTATGGGAAATGTTGCTTCAGTTATTGTTCGTTTCCTTTATCAGCATCACTTTATAACAGATTAATGACAAACTGAGGTTCCACTGTATAAATTTTATATAAAGCACACAAAAAAATGCCTGTTCCAACACCTGCATTTTAATGTAATTAGTTGTAAGTGGTTAAATTTTACATTTATATATTTACAATAGGTTTCCAAAATGCCTTATTGAGCATGTTTGTTCTAAGTTATGTTTAACAGATTTTAGAGCTGCTTGTCTTGCATATACAGTTCCACTACCTCCTTTATGGCACTTAACGTTCTTTCTATGGGTGTTTACAGTCAAATGTCAGACTTTGGCCAACACTAGATAGTAATTCCACATATTTTAAGCAGATATCTGTTACAAACACTCCCTAACTTTTCATTAATAGCCTAAACATGAGGTGTGGATGAAGACACGGCCAGTGTGGATCCCCAAAAATGGTGGTCGAGCCTAAGCTGCGGCACAGCTTGTTTAACGTACCTACCTTTGGAATGAAACGAAGTGTTCTACACTAGTTGTACACTCGTGAATGCCATTGTCTGTGTCTTATTTTACTCTTTTGACTTTTTCGCCGAAATCCTGTGACCTTCTCAAGTTCAGCAGGAGCTTAGAATGAATGCTAATGTACTCTACACAGTGTTTTTGTCTCATTCGGTCTGCTCCGAGACTCGCTGTTCAAGATCAGAAACCTTTAATCTTCCAAACACTGGCAATCACAATCACTTGATCATTCTCAGGGCTGCTTCAGATATTACTCTGCTGAACTGCAGTAGTTCTGTCTTGAATTATGGGCCTTTAGGCGTTGTCTGGGAGCTGGATCTCTTTGATGGTTTTGACTCACGTTTCTGCGACTGGCAAAAGATTCTTCACCGCTGACTCACTCTATTCCGTGCCACCCGTTCATCAACTCTTCTCCTTTTAACCTTTGAACTGGAAAATGCTAATGGCACACGCACAGTAGCAGATTTGACTCAAGTATTTGGGTGTATCCATTATATTACACTTAACTGAGGCATTTGACTATAATGATGGTTGCAGATACACCTCATAGTAACCATTCAAGATATTTGCTCTCCTTGCCAGCCTTCATTAAGGTGAGGTCAGGAGGGAGAGGTGAGGGACATCATTTGACCAGTCTGAACCAGTATTTCCAGTCATGGTGAAAGCTCTAAGGTGCAAGCTTTTGTTGTGTAATGTTAGGAGGGATCTGATGGATTATACAGGCATTTCACTAAGTGATGGTGTTTGAAGTGAAATTGTATCTTAATTGCTTCAAGAATTCCCCTGGAATGCTTGTTTTTACAAATCGTGGTGAATTGAAGCCTAGAACTCTAGTTTATTTCAGCGTATGAATCAAGTTAAAGTGTAAGACTTCTCTTAATCAGGCTTGCATTATTGTTTTGATGTGTCACAGTCCACACATCCTTTAAACACATGTTATCTGATTACAGTTTGGCCTGTTTTCCATACTCAGCTTTTCCTCAAATTTCCTTTCTCTCACCCTCAAGTCACAGAGGCAGATGAAACCCAAACAGCTGGCCGATGGACAAAGGAGAAAGTCTAAACATGGAAAAGCTCTAGACTCCACTAAACCTTTTCATTTATTTGTGCAGCGCAAATACTTTTCTCTCCCTCTCTCACCATCAGCATTGCCATTTCTATTTTCACCTCCTCTTCTTTTCGTAAATTAAAAGTCTCCAGTCTAACTACAATCGTAACACTAAAGAAGAAACCTCTGGTGGTTGTTCCCATGAGATACACATTCCCACTAGGGTTATGAGAATGGAGCATGAATTGATGGCACTCTTGAAGCTGTAACACTGTGCTATAGTTTCTCCAGCAGTGTAGGAACCAGGGGACAGATTCACAAAAGCTTAAAAACCAAAATTGATTACTAGTAAGTTCTTAAATGCAAACTTCAAAGGACAAAAACACCTGAAAATTATATTTTTTTAAAATGAAAAATTAGATTTTCTCAACTTACCACATGATGCAAGATACATTTTGAATATTACATTTTTGGTTGTTTTTGTTTAATCCAATCAGAAGAAAGTTGTCAAACCAAGCATTCTAAAACTTTTAGCAAAGAAGACCCCAAGAAGACATGCTTATTGGAAATAGGCTTACATATTTTCAATTCAAAAGTGTGCAAGTCATCTTTAAAATACTGTAATCTGTCTACAATGTTCAAGAGGTTATTTGTCTCGGCATATATAAATAAATAGTGAAGTATAGAAATAAAGTAATAAAAAGTAAACGTCCCATTAAAGATCAAATGTTATTTATACTGGAATTTGGATATTAGTCCTGGAGGACTGCATCGAGCAGTAGGGGGATCACCCAGGACATAGTGCCAACCACAGACATACACACCAGGGTAATTTTAGAGTAGCCAATTCACCTGATCTCCATGTTTTTGGACTGTGGGAGGAAACTGGAGACCCCGGAGGAAACCCACGCAGACACGGGGAGAACATGGAAACTCCGCTCAGATGTGGACTCGAACCCAAGACCTCAGCGCTGAGAGGTGAACGTGCTAACCACTAAGCCACCGTGCCGCCCAATACAGTACAGCCTAAGATTAGATTCGAGAAGACCAATGAAGATTGTCCAAAGAAATCAGCTATTTGTAAATTAATAACTTGGCTATAAAAAACATTAGCCATAAAATGACACAATTGCTATATTTCTATTTTTCTGGTGGTCTATCTGCCGCACAAATAGCATACACTATCTCAAACTGTTGACACTTGCATATAATAGAAGCCAGTACCAAGTTTTTTTTTTGTTTTTCTCTAGCCTGGACTATATTTACAGTGGTGTGTGTGTGTGTGTGTGTGTGTGTGTGTGTGTGTGTGTGTGTGTGTGTGTGTGTGTGTGTGTGTGTGTGTGTGTGTGTGTGTAGACACACACACAGCCCTTATACAGTGATGCATACGTTTGTGAACTGTTTAGAATTTTCTATATTTCAGCTCAAACTGAACCTAATCCTTCATCAGTAGATGGAGCGAACCAAATCAAACAAAAGGAAACAAAAATATTAGATTGCCATTTATTTATTAAGGAAAATGGTCCAATATTACGTGTATGTGAACACTTTAGAATTGACATGTAAATTGAGGGTGAATGTTCATGTTGACAATCAATGGGATGACAGGTGTGAGTGGGTGCCCTGTTTTATTTAAAGAACAAGGATCTAGCAATGTCTGATTTTCACAACAAATGTTTGTGGAAGTGTATGATGGTCTGAACAAAGGAGATTCCTGAGGACTGTAGAAGAAGAGCTGGAAAAGGTTACAAATCCACCTCTAAAGAGTTTGAACCCCACCAACACACGGTCATACAGAATATGTAGAAATGGAGGAAATTCAAGGGGTTTTCCTCCCCAGGAGCGGTCGACCAACAAAGATCATGCCAAAAGCAAGGTGTACAATAGTCTGTGAGGTCAAATTGGAACTCCGAGTCCACCATCAGGAGAACATTGAAGAACAATGGTGTGCATGGCAGGGTTGCAAGCTGCTGCTCTCCAAAAAGAAGATTGCTGCCTGTCTGCAGTTTGCTAAAGAGCATGTGGACAAGCCAGAAAGCTATTGGAACTATGTTTTGTGGATGAATTAAACCAGAAATGGCCTTTTTGAGTGAGAAGCATTTATGTTTGGAGAAGAGAATACAATGCATCACATCATAAAAACCTCATCCCGTCTGGGAAACATGGTATAATGGTTTGAACTTCTTTTGCTGTATCTTAGCCAGGGGAGGTTGCCATCATTGAATTCTTGTGCATTATGAATTATACCAGCAAATTCTAAAAGAAAATGTCAGGGCAATCGTTGCTGAATCTCAAGGGAACAAGCATCATGAAGCAAGAATAAAGTTAATGTTTTGGAAAGGCCAAGTCAAAAGTCCTGACCTAAATCCAATGCAAATGTAGTAGAAGGCCTTGGAGCATGCAGTTCATGGATTCCTCCAGGCCGATGTGCACAACTGCTCAACATTTATTTATTGTAGTACATTAATTTCTGCACAAAGGTGTCAAACCAAATACTTGAAGCAAAGTTTTGCATACTTTTGCCCCTCACAGACATGTAATATTGGATTATTTTCCTCAAAAAATAAATGACGAAGTCCAATTTTTGTCCGATTTGTTGATTTCTTTCTCTTGAACTAATTTTAGGATTTGATGCTGAAAATGTACCAATTCACACTTTCAAGCACCACTGTATATCAAACTATATAGGCAGGAGATGCAGTTTCTATCTTGTTGATGAGGATGGGAATTAAGTCCCACTAAGATGCTGGGCTAATTGCGGCTGCGAGTGGAAATATGACTGGCTCCTTCCCCTGTGATTATGCGAAGCCAAATAACAATGTGGATCATCCAAAGTCTCTTGAGACCACAATGATTAAAAGGCCCTAACGAGGGAAAGGCTTGTTAAGGCCCGCTAATTGTCTAAGAGCACTAATGATGGGGCGGGCATGCGTTCCGTGGGCCAAATGCTCAAGGAATGTTATGACTACGCAGCCTCAACTAGGTCACAGTGGGTAGGAAAGCCCACTATGTGTGTGTCTCTCATTTGGCTTCTTAAATCTGGATTCCTTTTCCTTCTTGTACTGTCCTGTCTGTCTCACCATCGTCCCCCTGTCTGTCTCTTTCCTTATTTTATGCTTTTCTTGGCATGAAGTGAAATCTAGGACAGCATGACGCAGGCAGCGATCTGATGCTACTGAGCTTGTGTCCCCAAATTCCTTAAATTCTTCTCTTTATTAGTCGCCTAGTTATATAATGAGCATATTAACCATCTGGTCATTTTAGTTCGCCGTGTTCGAGCTGGGTAGTGAGCTGTTACTTTTGCAAATTACAATACCAATTCTAGTCACAATGTCTTATCTGCTTTGTGAAATGTTGGTAAGAAACATATTTATTGTTTTTAATCAACATTCATGAGCCCACTTAAAATAACCAAATCTATTCTGAGTATGTACAGTCATGGCCAAAAGTTTTGAGAATGACACAAACATCAATGTCCACAAAGTCTACTGCTTCAGTTTTTATAATGGCAATTTTCATATACTCCAGAATGTCATAAAGAGTGGTCAGCTCAACAGCAATTAATTGCAAAGTCAATATTTGCCTAGAAAATGAACTTTATCCCCCAAAACACATTTCAACTTCATTGCAGCCCTGCATTAAAAAGATTAGCTAACATCGTTTCAGTGATTGATCCATTAACACAGGTATGGGTGTTGATGAGGACAGGGCTGGAGATCAATCTGTCATGACACCACTGGACACTTTAAAAGGAGGCTGGTGCTTGGCCTCATTGTTTCTCTTCTGTTAACCATGGTTATCTCTAAAGAAACACGTGCAGTCATCTTTGCACTGCACAAAAATGGCCTAACGGAAGAGTATCGCAGCTAGAAAGATTGCACCTCAGTCAACAATCTATCGCATCATCAAGAACTTCAAGGAGAGAGGTTCCATTGTTGCCAAAAAGGCTCCAGGGCGCCCCAGCAAGCGCCAGGACCATCTCTTAAAAGTGTTTCAGCTGCGGGATCGGGCTACCAGCAGTGCAGAGCTTGCTCAGGAATGGCAGCAGGCAGGTATGATTGCATCTGCACGCA